>VXBH01000265.1:228123-246852 GCA_013400035.1 Rynchops niger
TTTTTTCCCCTTTTTTTAATTATTTTTTCGAGCAGGCGCCTTACCAAGCTGATGAGGCAGGAACTCTTTGAACCAGCGGATTTGATGGTATTTTCTTTAACGGGTGGTTGGGGTTCCCCCTCGGGCCGGCCTGGGAGTTGGAGGGGAGCGGGGACAGGGTGGGTCACCCGTGGGCAGGGGAGACAGTGGCTCTGCCACGCCGGCACCGGGCAGGAGGTGGGCAGCGTTGTGGGCAGAGGGAGGCAGGCGAGATCCCGCGTGGGCAGGCTGAGGCGCTTTTCGTTTCGAGTCTCCCAAATTGTTTTCCTCCCTGCAGAGCCCGTCTCCCCCAGCAAGAACCAACGCCCCCGGCCCCGATGGCCGGGGAGAAGCGTGGACATCTCCGAAAGGCGCTTCAGGCCGGCTCCCTTGTCCCGTGGGAAAAGCAGCCTCGGCGGCAGGCAGGGTCCCCAGGGGTCGGGCAGGGGAGTCTCCGTCGTTGTGTGGTCCCTTTGGCAGGCAGTGAGAGCCGGGACGCGGCAAGGAGGGATGAGGGCAAAGGACTCCTGACCTGTGTACCGGCCAGCTTCGTTAGCCCGCTGCTCACAAAACGGCCCTAATTAGGGACCTAGCTAGGGAGCTAATTGCCGGGTGCAGCGGAGCGTACAGCGGCCCTGCTCCTTTTGGGGCCGCCAAGCTGGGCCGGGGCTCCGGCGCCCGGGGATTGACCTGAGTGGCACTTGCTCTCTCTCGGGTGGAACGTGCTTTGGTGGGGAGAAAAAAAAAAAACAAACCACCAAACCCCACGGTATTGCTCCACAGCGAGTTGTAGGCGGCGTGTTTATCCAACAATCGTCGGGCTGCCAAAAAAAAAAAACCAAACAATAGGTAAGGGATGGAGTGAAGGGCAGCGCTTTGGTGCTGTGTGTGCAGGTGTGCCGAGGGACGTGGGGCTGCTGCCGGCGCCGGGCTGGCATTTGTGCTGAGCACTGCGTCCGGCTGCCGGTGCGCAGCTGGGCTGCGCCGACGCTTGTTTCCGCCTGACTTTCTCCTGCCACTACCTTTGACCGTAAATAACTCTTCGTGCCCGGTGATGCTTTATCCCCAGAAATGTTCCTGGAGCGTCACGGCGCTGCTTCCAGCCTGCTTTTTGCGGCCCTCCCGCGCTCATCCCGGCCACCGTCCCCAAGAAATGGGACTTCTGGGGACACCTCGCTGGAATCGGGACAGCGCTGGCAGGACCGCAGCGTGGTCTGCAGCCCCGCCGTGCATTGTGCTTCGTTTGCGAAGACGTGGAAGCCTTTGGCCTCTTTGGAGGGCATCTGCCACCCGAGATCTCCACGTGGCCAGGTCCCTGTTGAGGGGACTGTCCCCAGCCTGGCTGAGCAGGGACTGACTTTCTCTACTGACCCTGCATTCAGGTACCTGCTTCTCCCAAGCCGCCAAGGTTTGGCTTTGACCCTTGCCACTGCTTACGCCACGGCACGGCACCTATGCCGTGGCACCTCGCACCCTGCCATGGCATGTATTTGGCACAGAGGTCTCATTTGCACGAGCAAAGCCCCAGCCGCATGCGTATTTTTCAGAGAAACGCCTGATGTCCTAAAATTGAGTTTTCCTAGCCCAGTCTCTTTACGTTTCACATTTTTTTCCCAGCTGTGAGGCTTTCTTCCCCCCACCCCCCAACCCCCAGCCTGAGCAACTTCTCTCCCATCCAAGTTTCCTGAGTCCTCGCGTCCTTTGAAAGCTTTTGTGGCTTCACGGCGGTGAAGCTGTCGGACGAGTTAAATGCAGGGTGAGCCCTCCATCTGCAGACCTCGCTGGGCAGCTCGGGCCCCGCTTTGTAACAGCGTCTGTGCCCTGCGTCCAGGCTGCTCTGTTCAAGCCGGAGCCGGGTACTTTCCTTCTGCTGCTCCATCTGCAGCCCCCGCTCTGGGCGGAGGGGAGGCAGGGACAGGGTGGGATGCTCCTTCTCTTCTCCAAAGGGAGCAGTGGCAGCACGTCCAAGACATCCTGGGGTCAGCCTTCCCGGATGCTGGGAGACAGACAGATCTTCCCCTACCTTCCAGCATCTGCTCCGCCTCCGAAATCCTGGCTGCGGGGTGACTCCGTGGTGGGTTGAAAAATCCCCGCTCCCTTTCAGCACGTGAAAACCCCCGAATCCCATGGATTCCCTCTTATTTCACATCCCGAAAGGCTACTTCGGGAAGAAAAATCCTGCGGATTGAAGGACAGTGTCACAACATGCCCGGAGGCAGTCATGCAGCAGGCAGGGGAGGCAGAGGCTGCCAGGTTTTGGGACCCGAGGATGCTCCAGGTGCATCAGGGAGTTGGGTTTGGGACAGAGCAGCTCTCTGAATTAATACTGCTGGGATGAGAAATGCCCATCTCACGTTAAACGAGATGGTGGGTGGCTGCTTTGGGTGGCCAGTGAGTCCCTCCTTGTCCTGGTGTCCCCAGGCCTGACTCCGGTGTGTGCATGTGGGTTGCCAGTGCAGGGGACAGGCTCTCCTCATGGGCTCGCCCACTGACTGCCGAGCACCGGCGTCCCTACAGCCATCGGGAAGCGGGAGCATCTCTGCGAGGACTCGGAACGTCTCCAGGTATTTTTGAGGACTCCAAACTGGCTGCGGGGAGCCTGGTTCTTTGCTGTGGCGAAAGCAGCAGCAGCTCATCCAACCGGGCATTAAGAAATGAAGCTTTTGAGATGCTTGAAGTGCTACATATCATCTGTTTTCCTTGGCCGGATTTATTTGGTCGGAGGTGGTGGCAAGGTAGCTCTGGCAGCCTGGTGGGTGGGTGGCCGTGGGCTCCTTTTCTGCCTGTTTAATAACAATTATGGCTTTTCTGCGTCTCCAGATGCTCTACAGAAGAGGCTGAGGTGATGGTCCTCACCTGCTGTTGAGGAAAGGGAGGTGCCTTGAGTTAAAAGCTGTTTTTTTGGGCAGGAGAGCACCACAGGTGGGGGGGCTGTTCTTGGGGAGGGCAGCGTGGAGAGACCTGTGCTCTCATCCCACCACCTTTGCTGGGCT
This sequence comes from Rynchops niger, assembly GCA_013400035.1. Taxonomy (NCBI): domain Eukaryota; kingdom Metazoa; phylum Chordata; class Aves; order Charadriiformes; family Laridae; genus Rynchops; species Rynchops niger. The sequence goes on from VXBH01000265.1 coordinate 231,135, forward strand.
TGGGAGGAAAAGGTGTCTTGAGCAACGCTCCTCTAACCTGAGCTTGGAAATCCACCGTGAAGGAGATACTGAAAGCCTCTGCAGATGTTCCCCAGCAGCAGGCTGGTAGCGAGAGGGAAAGATGCTGGAGATGAAATATTGCCAAGCGTGGAAGGGAGGAGGGGACCGGAGGAGCTGCCTGGGGAGAAGTTGGGCTCGGCCTTCACAGGATAGGGGTTCGATGGGGATGGGATGGGATGGGATGGGATGGGATGATCCTGTGCTGGTGGTGGGGCTCGGGCAGGCTGTGTGAGAAGGGGACGAGTCTCTCTCTGCCTGGTGACTGCCTGCGGGGTTTGGACACCTCCATGCATCTCGCCGTTCCCAAGCCGCTGGCGCAGCCCCGACAGCCCCCAGCAATCCGCCGGATCCCAGCAGCTCGGGGCAGGTACCAGTGCCCCCAGCCTGACCCAACTGGGCAGGGAGGAGAGGCTTTTAAAATACATTCCCTGTGCAAAACCAGGACAGAAATAGCCCTGCTGGGGCTCGGAGGTTTCGTTTGACTGCGGGGGCTGTCAGCAAGCAGGGGTGTTAGCAGATGGCTCCCTCCTGGCTGGTAGAGGAGCAGCGTCGAGCCACCCACCCTCTCCTTCCCCAGCACCAACGTCTGCGGTGGTCCCCCAGCTCCAGCTGAAGGGGGTGCCGCGTTCGCTCAGCGCCAGCTCCCTTTTTCCCCGGTGAGCCCAGGGAGGGATTACAAGCTGCGAAGCCGTCGCTGGGCTGGCAGCTGCCTGAAGCAGCCCCGGCAGGAGGTATATTTTTAAGCAGAGGGTGCCGGACCCTCCCCAGGGGTCACAGAGCTGGAAGGGGCAGTTGTGCCTTTCCTCCTGCTTCTCCCCGGCTGGCGTGGGTGTCTTCCCCTCTCTCCCATGTTTCTTGGCATGAGGTTTCTTGCGCAAGACCTGAGCTTCCTACTAGGTAACGTGGTGTCTTGGCTTTTAAGCCCCGTCCGGAGCTGTCACTCCATGGGGGTCTTCAGAGCCCGGCATGGGAGGCGCTCCCCGTGTGGGTGAGCTGCAGGGGAGGTCAGTGCCTGGTACCATGCCACCATGGGCTTGCACCTCTGTTGGCGCTCAGCCTGCTTTTTTTGGAGAAAATGTCTGACTTTCTACATACCGCAGTGAGGGCCAGAGGCTGCGTTCGAAGCGGCAGGCTGGAATTATCCCTGTGCTCAATCCGGCTCTTGTCTGGGGAGGGCAAAACCAGGCTGAGGAGGTGTTGGATGGGTAGAGGCAGGTGGGGAGGGAGGTCCCCAGGGCGGGTTTGCAGTGATGCCGCCAGTTCCCGCGTCGGGAGTTCGCAGGCGGCAGCCGGAGCCAGCCCAGCCCTTTATGTGCGAGCGCTGCTGGAAGCTGTGGCTTTATTTTTAGTCCTGGGAGCACTTGCTCCGTCCCCAACAAAACCATCCGCTGCCGCCAGCGGGGCTGGGTTTGTTGGCTTTGAGTCAACAAAGCAAACACACACCCCCTCCACCCCCAAATTTGCCATTTTTTTGGCCGCAAACCGGGATGTTTTTCACCCTCGTCTTCTTCCTTCTGTCCCCCCGTCCTCTCCCCACACTCCCACGAGTGTTTTGGATGGGAAGTTTTGGGCTGGATCTGGTCCTTCCCGTGGCTTTGTGCTTCAATCTGGGCAGAGCACTGGGGTGCCGGCAGGGAACTTGCTCCAATGTGACCTGGGGATGCTCCCAAGGGTGCATCCCTTTTTTTTTTGGGTGGTGTACCAGATGCTAACCAGGCTTAAGATGAATACTAGAGCTTAATTATGTTGACTTACTAATCAGCAGTGGGCGTGGTGGCTCTGCTGAGTGAAAGCAAAGATGGTGAGAAGTGCACGTGGGGAGGGGTCTGTTTGGAAGTGTGGGTCCCGACCCGAAGGAAAGGGTTGAAAAGTGAAAAGAGGCAGCATGAGGCTAATTAAAGTATTCTCCCCGTGAACAGAGTGGCTTTCAGGCCTTCCCAGGGCTGTGCCTGCAAAATTCCCCTGCTCAAAACCTGCTCTCCCGGAGCCGTGCAGTACCTCCAAGGGGGACACAGGGCTGTGGTCCCCACTGGAGGTTTTTTGCCACCAGGGCGAGTGGCCTGACAGGGACGACTGCAAGTCCAAGGTGGCCAGGGGATGTTGGCCACAAGACGGTGGGAGAAAATTGGGTTTGGGGTTAGCCTCAAGCGACCGTCTCCTTCCCAGCATCGTTCCCAGCTGGTGAGTGCCCGGTTTGGCAGCATCAGGGCATCCGTCCAGCTGGGCTTTCCCTTGTTCCGTCTCCTGGGTTGGTACCTGCCAGGGCAGGATTCATCCCGCTGGATGGGGACGTGGCAAAGGCAGGGCTCAGAGCAAGCTCAGCAAATGAGCTCCAGATTTCCAGCTCTTGGTTGGGTTTATTCCGCAACGGGAGCCAAACCGCGAGGTTTGTTCTCAATAAAGCAGAGCAAACAACGCCATCAAAACGGAGGGGAAAACAGACTGGTTTCATCTCCGGCTTGTTGAGAGGGCTAATTGTTTCACAGGGAGGGTCCCAGCGTTTGGGAGAAGCCCAGGAGAAGATGCTGGAACATCCGTTCCTTAAGCCCAGAGCTTTGCTGGTGCTGGGGTTTAGCTCCATTTGGCTTGTTCATTGCCAGCCCTGCTGAGTGTCACTTTGCAATTATCTCTGATCTTCGGGGGTTTAATGAGACCGCTAAGCTTTTAGATGAATAACTGGCTCCTTTCTGCTCTTTGCTATGAAGCCCTGAAGGGTTTCCACCAAAAAAACCACCTGTTGGTCCAGCCATAGCCACTGGTGACTACTCTGCACCCGTAGTCAAATAGTTTCATCCTCCATCCAGCACCATCAAGGACTGTCATGGGCTTGGGGGAGTCTGTCTCCCCCGTTTGCCGAATAGCAGTGAGCTACAGCTGAGCTGGGTGGGTCCAGCAGCCCCTCCAACAGCACCCACTGGATGCCACTGGACAGGATCACAGGTTAGGGTGTCTCCGGTTCCCATCCCGTTTAAGAGCCTCTATCAACGGCTTCCTTCTCGGATGAGGCTGCAAACCCCAGGTACAGTCCAGCTGTTGGGTGAGGAGCCTTCATCTGCAGGAACCCCGTGGCCAATGGCTTGGGGCTGCCCCAGTGGCATCCAGAAAAACCCAGCAAGCCCAGAAGGACACGGCGTGTGAGTCCACCTTGGTGGGATCTCCCCATAAAGGAGACTACCTTACCTGGGACTCGCTGCCCCAAACCCTCCATGCATTCCCAGCATCCACATGTCATGGGCAGCATCCAGAGGTCGAACGGCAGAGGGCCGGGGCGGCGAGGCTTGCAAAAAATGCCGACAGGCTCCATCGTGATGCCTGGGAACCGGGTCTGTCAGCGCTGGCATCGCTTTGACCTCTGGTGCCGTGCCAGCCTGAAATGCTCATCGGTTCTCAGGCTCTGCGGTGCCCCCTGCCTCCACCCCCCCGCTGGGGTTGGCTCCACGTCCCAGCAAGACGAGCCCAAGAAGTCCCAGAAAACTAAGGAGAAAATGGCCAGAGACTGAAGAATTCTGCAGGTTGGACAGTGATGGGAAACGCAGCACTTTTCTGAGAGAGAAAGCTCGGGGCTTTCTGCTGGTGACAAGCATGCGGGCTCTGCGGCGGTGGCAGGAGGAGGGGGTGGTGCCCACCGAGTCGTTTTCTACGCCTCTGAGCCCAGAGCTCTGGCCCAAACCCCAGCTCTAGAAATGCAGTGGACTAAGGCCCAGTTATTTTCCCCAAGTTCTTGTAACAATTCAGGGCCAACACCGTTTTTCTGCTGAAATACATGAGCGACGGGTTTTTTGCAGCGAGCCCTCAGGAAGCTGAGCTCTGGTAGACGTTTGCTGGGACTCTCCAGGACATCAGTCCCGGAGCAATCAAGAGGATCTGGGATGCCTGAAAAAAGCCTTCCCTCCAATCACTTCCTCACCGCTGCTGTCCTGATGTTCCCTGTGAGGAGGCAAATTAAGGACCCTTAATGTTGCCTTTTATTCGCTAATCAGCGCTTCTCTTGGCAGGGAAGGGCTTTAATCAACAGTCGCGCGGGTCCTAAGTTAAACACCGCCTCGGATGGTGCCTCCTTCCAGCAGCAGACATCTCTGCACACAGAAGGCAAGCGTGCATGCCTGCTGGAAGGATGAATTTTTGCTGGCTTGCGGTGGTACCACCTGGATGGATGGATGGATGGATGGACGGATGGGCTGGGGAGACGCGGCAAGACAGGGATAACCCCCTGCTCCCTGTCAGGGTGGCACCTGAAGACCAAGTGGGGCTTTGGAGGTACCGCATGGCTCCGGTGGGACGTTCCCAGGGGACCACTGTGTCCTCCAGCTCCCGCTGCTGTTTTTCCCAAGGGAAGGGAGCGCCGGGGGCGTGGGGGAGGGCAGCTCTTGGAGGTGGCTCAGCCTCGGCATAGCTGGGTTTTGGAGCTCATTTAAGCAGCTCCTTGGAGCCCTCACAAATGGATGCTGTTAAGCACAGAGACGTGACCGTGCCGGAGCTCACTTATTTACAGCTGACTTAGGCCTCCTCTGTCAGCAAGGGCTGAGGAGAGGAAGGAAAACCTTCTGGAATGAGAGCCAGCAGGAAAAAAAAAATCCCTCCCAGCTTTTTTTCCCCCCTGTTGTTACAAACCCTGAGCCTGCCCCAGCCTGATGTGGCGATAAATGTGGGTTTGGGGGAAATGTGTGCAGCAGCGGGGAAATACCCATGGGTTGAGGTGGGGACCATGTAGAAACGCGGCAGGAGCTTCTCCTCGCTTTGACCTTAAAACATGCCTTTAAAGCTAAAGCCGGTTTTCCCCGGGCAGCTGAAAACAAAGGAGCTTTTTGGCCTCGCCGTGCCCAGCTTCGTCCTCCTGGCGTTTACACAGGGAGCTCTGGTGAGCCTTGCTGCTCTTGGGTGCTCTTTGCCTCCGACGTGTAAAACAAGAGAGCCCTACGCAATGTTAAAAACCTCATGTCCGATGCGTGGGTCACTGGCAGACGGTTCTGGTTTCCCCAGTGCCCCAGGGCAAAGGGTTTGCAGACAGACCCCGCGTAACTTTCTGTGTCTATTCTGCTCATTCTAAGCCACCTTGTCCTCATTCGTAGATTAATCCTAGTGTAAAAGTAGAATGATAATGGTGGAGGTTCAAATTAAAGTGGGGGGGGTGGTGGGGATTGGAGCTGTACGGCTCATGGAAGTGGGAGTGCAATTTCTAGGTCAAATAGTAGAAATAGAATTGCTGCTGAGGAAGAAGCAGACAGAGAATGGAAGTCGAGCAGATCCAAGTGGGTCGAATCCACGTTCGTATGGGGATAATTTTTCTGGGTCTGGGTTTATTTGGGCTAGGCAAAAGTTTAATGTGATTTATGGGACAACTGATTGCGCTACCTTCGCACGGTTAGGATACCGCGGCCGTTAAATGTTATGTCACTGGGCAGGCATCACCTTCAATACTTGTCGGTCTGAAGGCTATGTTTTTGGTAAACAGTCGGGCCCTGGGTTTGCCTAGTTCCTTTTACAGATTTTAATCTTTCTAACAGGCGCTCCTGGGTTGGGGGTAACGGTAATGGGTTAATGTCTTGGTCTTGTTGTAATTGAGATGTTGGTTTGTTATCTGTTTGTAACGTGGGGATGTAAGTTTGCGCTTGAGAGGGGATAGGCCCCTAGTTACTCATTTTAGCATTAGTACTCCTATCAGCAGAGGTTGGCCCGTTAGTGGGGAGGGAATCGTGTTGTTACTGAATTTTTATATACGGAGCTTTGACGCACTCTTTGTTGATGGCTGCTTGAAGGCCCACAGTGTAAGGAAAAGTTGGATAGTTATCCGCTAATAGGGGTTGTGTTCTTTTTTTAAAGGAGCTGTACCTCCTTTAAATTGCTCTTGACTCACTACATGTGGGTTAAGGTCAGTGTTACAGGAGGTGTGGTGGGGGAGGCATGTTCACGAGCACGATCTCGGCTCTGCTCCTTGGGGTTACCCGGCCGAGCCTCGGCTGTCGGCATCCGCAGTGGTCACCAGAGCAGAAGACACGTCCTGGTGGGGAGGGCAGAGCTCCCAGAGAACACTGGGAAGAGCTGCCGGAGGGGGTGACGTGCCCGCAAAGAACCTTCCCAGCTGAGACGAGAGGCAGGAGCACAGTGCACGTGTACGGGTGACACGGGGACGCCGAAGCGCCTGGGCTGGCTCTTCCGGGCTGCCCACACCGTACCCAGCCCACGGCCACATCCAGCCCAGCGGAGTCCGTTGGGATGCCTCGTTTGGCGAGTGCTTGGAGCTCCCTGGTTTTTCGTTTTCGCTTGTTTTCTTTTCTTTTCATAGTAGGGCTCGTTTTCGTGCTGACTACCAGCCACGTGTGGCTCGCAGCTACCCGGGTGTTGCAGCCGGTTTGCGGTTCTCGGCTGCCGCGTCCACGTGGTTTATTTAGCGTTTCTCCTCTCCCCACCCAAGGTGCCTGTTGAGGTGTTTTCCTCCAGGTCTGTTCCGCAGGAGCGGATGCACAGTCAGCAGAGAATCTCCGGGCCTCTCTGCAGATGGCTGTTTTCATGGTACAAGTGATGTCTCCAGGCTGACCCGTGCCAACTGGGAGCAGGGAGGAGCGCCGGGAGGCCTGGCCACGCTCCGTTAACTTCTGTTTTTCCTTCTCACGCTCTATCGCTCTTGAATTTCTTAAAGCGCCTTTGTCTTCCTCAATTTCTTTCCGCACTGCGTGCGTCTCACTCACTTCTGCCTGGCTCCGTTTCCTCCCTTGCTCCTGGTTCCCCTCGGCTGCTCCTCCAGCTGCTTTTTCATCTGTTCCCCCTCGCCTGCTCTCCTTCCTCCCCTTACGCGTCTCTCTTCTGCTCCGCGCTCCATGCGTTGGCCGCCGGCGTTTTCTCTGCAAGCTGTTTCCCCGGCCGCGTGGTGAGCATCGTATTTGCAGGAGGCTTGTGCGTCACAGCCTGGTGCGTGGTCTTCATCGCGGGGTGACACCTGAACCTCCCCTCCTTGGGTGCTGGCAGTCAGTGTCACTCCTTCCCTTGTCCAGATTTGAAGGGATGGGAAGAGGGAGAAAAGCCTCCCAGCCATCAGTCATCATCCCCGAGCCCACCCGGGCTGTTTGCAGTCCAGCTCTCACGTAAAATTATTGCGTCCTCCCCTCTCCCTCTCCTCCTCCTCCTCCTCCCCCTCGCTCCTCGCTTGGTGCTCGGCTTCAGCAATCCCAGACCTTCCCGTTTCCCAGCAGGGCTGGTCTCTGGCGGAGGCGGTGCTGTGCAGGTGCTGCAGGCTGAGCCCCTGCACGGTATCCCTTAGATGGGGATAAACTTGTGTTTATTGCTGCAGCGGTGAGGGTTTAACGCTCCTCAGCTCCCTCCCCTCGGCTTGATAATTGAACGTTCCCTCATCTCCAGCCCGACCGAAGCGGCTGCCGCCATGGGAGCACTGGGGCCAGCCACAAACCTCGCCCAGGGGGGAGGGCCTCAAATAGCCCAGCGGGTCCCAAGTTCCCACCTGTTGCCATGGGATGCTGGTACCTAAGCGCTGCCAGGATTTGGGGGCCACAGAGGAGCCACTCAAGGAAGGCATCCCCCAGGCAGGAGCTGCCAGTGATGGCCCCTGGCTTCCACGTGCAGGCTGCTAAATAAGTAGCTACGTTCTGTTTTGTTAAAAAATAAGATAAAAACAAAAATAAAGCCCCACTCTTGGGCTCAGGGTTACTCATGCCTAGCAAAAAATAGAGCTGGTATGCGATGCCTGCCTGCAATGTGCTCCAGGAGCTGCAGAGGCATCGCTGGCACGTTGGGACCAAGGGGAAGGTATTATTTATAGCCCGGCTCAGCAAGTCATTCCTCCAAAGTTCTTTTTGCCTTCTAGCCTGCTCCCTCTTCCCCTTGCAGCATTACTGTCCTTTTCCCTCGCCATTCGCTACCAAACCTGCACTAATTGTGCACAGACTTGTAGGGACGTGAGCAGCATCTCTTCTTCCCCTGGTCCCAAACCAGAAGGCACCCTGTAGCGGGGACGAGAGGAATTAAATCAGCGCCGTGGGGCTCTTCCCCAACTTCCTCCACGCCCTTACTCTTTTTGGAAACCCCAAAAAACCTGGGGATTTAAAGTGCAAAGACGTGTGTCGAGTGATCAGCAGAGAATCAGTCTGCGTTCTTCCCTATTTATGACTTTTAACCTGCCATATTTTGAATAATCGATTTATCTATTGCCAAGCGCTTGGGAGGGTAACGGAGGATGATGCTGCGGGGTCAGAGGGACGCGAAGCGGGAAATAAAACCCTGAGAAGGAGGTTTTGAAGAAGCTGGTTGAGAGTGGGGTTGCTTTGATGTCCAGCTTGGCTTTGGCGGGTTCCCTCTGCGTGACGAGCTGCGGGGGGACCGCAGGAGGCTGTCGTCGTGCCGCGACCCACCGTGGCAGAGCTTAACCCAGCTCGCCCCTTGCCTGTCTTCCAGCGCATCACTTCATCGCGGCGACGGCGTGCCAGGAGGCAGACTACGGCTGGATGATCCGGCACTACTGCCTGAAGCAGTTCCAGCTCAGCATGGAGGGCATCGGGCAGCGGCTTTGGTGTGACTGGGACGAGACTGTGGGGTAAGTGAGGTCCCTCTGCTCCTCCTGGCATCCCGGTACCACCTGTATTTGGGGTCTTTTGTTTTGGGGTGTAAGAAGGTCAGCAGTGGGTTTTATTTCATAAGGGGGGAGACAAATGTGGCATTTTACTTTGCTTTGCTGCTGATGCTGTCCTGGCTGTGTCCCTGCTGGGTCCAGCTGAAGGGCTTTCCCCATCCTAGTCACTTGAGGAGCGGCCAGGAGGTGGGCTTGGAGGGGAGAGCAGTGGACGTTGTCTACCTGGACTTCGGTGAGGCTTTTGACACCATCTCCCATCAGATCTCACAGACAAGCTGATGAGGTGTGGGCTGGATGAGCAGACAATGTGGTGGGTTGAAAACCTCCTGAAGGGCCAGGCCCAGAGGGTGGTGATTCCAGAGGGCGGTGGTCATTGGAAGAAGACTGTCTGGAGGCCAGCAACTAGTGGTGTACCCCCGGGGTCAGTGCTGGGTCCAGTCCTGCTTAACCTCTTCATTAATGGTCTGAGTGATGGGGCAGAGTGAACCCTCAGCAAGTTTGCCGGTGACACCAAACTGGGACGAGTGGGTGACAACACCAGAGGGTTGCGCTGCCATCCAAAGGAACCTCGACAGGCTGGAGAAATGGGCACATGGAAACCTCATGAAGTTCAACAAGGGGAAGGGCAAAGTCCTGCGCCTGAGGAGGAATGACCCCAGGCACCAGGACATGCTGGGGGCTGTCCAGGTAGAAAGCAGCTCAGCAGAAAAGGCCCTGGGGGACCTGGTGGACATCAAGTTGAACATGAGCCAGAAACGTGCCCTTGAGCCAAAGAAGGCAAATGGTTTCTGGGGCTGCATTTGGAGTGTTTCCAGCAGCCGAGGGAAGTGGTCCTTCCCCTCTACTCAGTGCTAGTGAGGCCACCCTTGGAGTGCTGGGTCCAGTTCTGGGCTCCCCAGTGCGAGAGAGACACGGACCTACTGGACAGAGTCCAGTGAAGGACCACAAAGATGATGAAGGGATTATGAGGAAAGGCTGAGAGAGCTGGGGCTGTTCAGAAGAGGCTCAGGGGAATCTTATTAAGGTATAAAAATATCTGAAGGGAGGGTCCAAAGAGGACGGAGCCAGGCTTTTTTCACCGGTGCCCAGTGACAGGACCAGAGGCAATGGGCACAAACTGAAGCATGGGAGGTTCCCTCTGAATATCAGGAAACACTTCTTCACTGTGAGGGTAACTGAGCACTGACGCTGGTCACCCAGGGAGGCTGGGGAGTCTCCATCCTTGAAGATACTCAAAAACCATCTGGACATGGTCATGAGCAACGAGCTGTGGGTGGCCCTGCTTGAGCAGGGGCGTTTCGTCAAGATGAGGTGACGTCCAGAGGTCTCTGAACTCATCCATTCTGTGATTAATTGGGCTTTCAAGGAGCCCAACCTAAGTGGTGTTTGGAAATCGGGATGGCCATCTTGCTCAATATGTTTATGAACGTATGAAGAAGCCACACGCCCCAGTGGTGGAGCTTCAACAGGAGAAGACCACGGTCTCCTACGTGCTGGGCATCAATGTGTTAACAAGGCAATAGATTGGGATCCCTGTCAGGGCTCCGTTACCTCTTCCGGTGACTCACTGCTTGACGGACGTATTTTCCGTGAGATTTTTCGTTTTTCTCAGCACTTAAGTTCTCACAGTCCAACGTGCCCTAACTCAGCTGAAAAGCCCCAGAGCTCAACTGAGATGCCCTCAGACCCTCTCTGTGAGAAAATCCCAGACCATCCCCCTGGACCTGCTGGTTTTTCTGCCACTTCCAAAAGTTGCGTGTTGATTTTTCTTAGCGACTAGAGGGAGATGCTGGCGCAGTATGGCATGGCGGTCTTCCGCCGAGTCTCTTGTTTGTAATCGATGTCAGAGAATTAGCCGTGATTTATGACTTTGGAGAAGCGGAGTTGCGATCTGCGTTCCTGGTGGCATCCGGGAACTGCTCGGCGGCATCCTTGGGGGGATAATGAGGGTGGTAAGGGAACCCTGCTTAATGAAGCAGCATCAGGGAGAGCAGGGGTGTTGCACTTGGGGAACGTGGGAGCCCATAGAGCAAAACCTGCTCAATGGGTTTGGTTTTGGCTTTTTTGGGGCATTTTTGGGGGTTCTTTTCTTGCAAACCACCTGAGTGACACTTTCTTTGGATTCGCTCTTTCCCATTCATAATCAGCTGAGGTGAATTTTTCAGTACCATCGCGGCGTAAATCGTTCTCCCGGCGAGATGGTTTTGACCGAAGTTGCAAAGACCAGCGAGGGGTGTCTGTGTGTTGGTGTGAGGGCCTGAAAAGAGAAAATAAAAACCCTTTCTCCACCCTGAGCGGGCTTTCTGCATGGTACAGCGTTGTTGTGCCGTGGCCTTTCTCCGGAAAAACAAAGCTCTTGCAACACAAGAGGTCAGTTGGAAACGGCAAGCAGGTGATGCCGTATGCCGTGATTGTTTTGCACAAAAAATCAGAGTTTTTGTAAGATTTTGGTTGGTTTCCTGCTTCGTGCCCCTTTCTTTTGTGCCAAATGAAAATCTGTGTACATTTGTGCGTGTGAACAGACATGTGTAGACAGGTAGCTAGCTCTGAAAAGGACAGCTTGGGTTTGCCTTCCCCTTTGTTGGTGGCAAAATGGAGGGGAAGAAAAGAGAGTGGAGAGACCGTGGGAGGTTTTCTGGTTCTGAGAAGCCACATTTGGTCCTCAGAAATGTCCAGGGCTGCTGCTCCTGGTCTCCTTGGGGATCACCACGGGACCTGTCCCCCTCTGTTGAGACCTTTGGAGACAGCATCCAGATGTGGTCCAGATGTGAATGGCAGGAGAAGGGGAAAACCACCTCCCTGGGTCTCCCGGCTGTGCTGGGGGGTGAGCTCCCGCCCCTGGGGCCATCCCAGCAGGCCTGTCCCCTGCCCAGGCTGTCCCCAGGCCGGGGCTGAGTCCTGGTCCTGGTTCTGTGCTATCTACAAGCTTGATGAGATGCAGTCCGTCCCCTCCTCCAGGCCTTCTGGGAAGCCACTGCACAGGAAGCAGAGGTGTATTGAAGGGCTTGTTCTTCATCTCCACCGTCCGGTTGGGTTTGGTTTTTTTTTTTTCCTGAATAGCTTCTACTAAACTTGTTATCCTTGAGGCACTCGGAGGAAATGTTGATAAACTTGCAGCGTTTAATTCGATTGCGTGAGTCCATTTGTGCCCTGCAAACACAAGGCTGGGGTTATTTAAGAGATGACATTCCTCAGAGCCTCCCGTGCCCCCAGGACACTGGGAAAATCAGGTAGAAATAGCTCAGCAACTGCTCTGCAAGGATACAGCTTTGGGGTGGCCACCTTGCTCGACACCCCTGCTCCCTGGGTGTGCGTGGGACTCACCATCCCCTTTTAGGAGAAGAAGTGCCATTAGGAGATGTCCCAGCAGGAGCGGGCAGGTGGTGGCATGGGCTGGCTGCTCGTCCCTCTGGCTTTAGGGGGAAGGACTTGACTTCCACCAGGCGTGAGATGAAGAAATAAAACACCTGCCTAGAGCCTTGTCTCCTTGTCTCCCCTCCATATCTTCCCCCAAACTGAGGAATTTTGATGCTTAAAGCCTGTCTGGAATAAGAATGAGAAATATGTGAAGGTTTTGCCTCTAACAGCTCCTGTCCCATCAGCAGCATCGGGTTTGGAGCTGTGATTCCTCATATGCAGCATTTAGCAGAGAAATGCCTGTTAGCCCCATCGTTTACTGCTCAATTGAGAATGACACCCTGGGAACATCTGGATAAGTGGATTGTCTCCGCAGAGTTTGTAATTGTGGTTTATTGGCTCTGTTTATAGGCTGTAGGTTCTCCTCCCGTCTTACCCTCAGAAGGATTACCCAAGCTCTTGCATCGCTGGTACTGCTGTGTTCAGATGCAACGGCCAGGGGGGGTCTCTCTGGACCGGGAGCGTTTGCTGAGGTTGGGCTTGGACCATGTGAACAAGCACCAACTCTCTGGGAAGGTTTGTCCAACACCATTGAGCCCCGTGGCTTTCTTAGCCGTGCTTATCTGGGGCAAGTTGATGGTTTTTGATACGCAAAATTGTCCACTGGGGGAACCTGGACAAGCTGTTACACGCTTTGGGAATGGGATGCCAGGTGGTTTTTAATAAAAGTAATTTGTTCCAGGAGTTTGCCATGTCTCCTGGGAAGGGAGAAGGAGAGCTCTGAGAGGTGTTTTCCCTTGGGTCATCTGCTTTCATAGAATCACAGAATGTGTGGGGTTGGAAGGCACCTCTAAAGGCCATCGCGTCCAACCCCTGTGCAGCGAGCAGGGACATCTTCAACCAGATCAGGTTGCTCAGAGCCTTGAACATCTCCAGCGATGGGGCCTCCACCACCTCTCTGGGCAACCTGGGCCAGTGTCTCACCTGTTCCAGTGTTTCCTTCCCTCTCTTCCTCGCCAAAGGCCGAGCCATCTGGCGTGGCCTCAGCCGCTCCTGCTGGAGCCCTGCTGGTGCCCGCTGAGTTTGCTGCCCACCGGCCCGCTCACATGCCACAGGCTGGGGTCCCCAGCCCCGCGGGGGGCACGGGGGGTTGCCCCGTGGCTCCCTGGCCTGGGATCAGTTTATCCCACGCACCCCGGTGCTGAGTTTTCCGGCACTTGCATCCGCCCCGTTATTTAAAGCTGGAGCTGCACCGTGGGCTCCTGCTCCGTGGCCGAGCCGCTGTGACCGGGAGCTCAGCTGTGCGTGACTAATTACCCCGAAGATCAACTTGGGCTATTTTGATTCCAGGTCCGGATTCAGCAGCGCGGTGGCTATTTTTGGGGCTGCGGAGGGCTGCTGGCAGAGCCGGGGCCGCTGGAGGAGGGAGGGGACCCGGCTGCTCATCAGCGGGAGCTGATGACTTGTCGATATTTTTCGTGCAAGGTTTTTGGCACGGCAGCGGGCCCTGGCTGGGGGATGGCTGGGGCCACAGGGGTTTTTGCACGGCATTGGCCCAGCAGGCAGCAGCGAGCAGGATGGGGGGCGAGGTGGGGGGGGGCGGATGCGGAGCAATGCCGCAGCTGCGGGTGTCACTCCAGCTGAGCCAGGCGCCCTCATCCCAAATATATCCGCCCTGTGGCACCCTTTACAAATTTCCCAGGAACGCTTTCCCATTGCTGCGGGCATCCTGCAGGGAAGGAGCTCACTGGCAGCGTGTTTCGCCCGCTGGGCTGGGAGATGCAGCCGGGTCCAGCAATCACAGAGTCACAGAACACGCCGATGCTGCCGGCTCCCGGAGCCCCTGGTACCCTGCCCCGCTGCTTCCCCGCTGCCAGGCTGCGCTCACGGCCGTGAATACGCTCACGGCATGTCTTCAGGTTATTTATCTATTATCTTACGGCCAACAGATTGATGCGTTATCTTATTAGCTCGTTATCTACTTCTTTATCTCAGGTTGCCAGGTCCCTTCTGGCTACCCCTTTACCACGTCTCCAGGCTCACCCTGCAGCCTTACAGAGGAAGAAATCATTTATTTTTTTCTTCTAATTTACAAAGCAAAAGGAAAGCCTTGTGGTATTGTTTTATTTTTTTTTCCCCTTCTGAAGGAAGGGATCTGGGGAGGACAGGAGAAAAATCCTGATACTTGTGGCAAAAGGGAGAGCTGGCGATCCTGTGAACTCCAACCGGTGTCCGCAGCATAACACCAACGCGACAAACAAATTTCCAGTCTCAGTTGTAGTGGTAAAACAACCCCAGAAGTATCGCTTAGGCTTTGCAGCAGTTCACATCCCGTCACACCATGACTCAGTCCTCGATGGCTCCCACCGGCGGCCCAGCCCCATCCTTGTGCTGCCCGCGGGTGTTCGTCCCCACATGGTCCCCACGATGCTCGGCCTCGTCCCGCTGCAGCATCCTTGAAACCCAAACCGTTCCCATGGCGACAAGGAAAACAGTTTTAATTGCTGTTCGTATGGGGTCGGGTAAAAATAAAAAATACGTAGAACTAAGCAAAGCCGCACTTCTCAGGGCAGGCTGGCTGTCTCCCTGCCCGTGGTGGTGGGATGGCTTGGGAAAAGCCCTGTTCCCAGTGCTCAACAATCACAATTTAAATTTTTTTTTTTAAATAGTTAAAGCTAGTCTTTTAAGGCACCTTTAAGGATTTCAAATTAAGATGCTGGTATTTAAGGCAAAACTAAGGGAGAGGAGGGGGCGGGAGAAGAGGGATGTGGAGTGGGTGCAGGCTGCTGCTCCTTTCCCTCTCCCCCTGTGTCTCGTGGTTTCTGGGGACATGCTGACGGTCACGGGGAGCTACGGACTCCCATAGCAGCTGGAGCTGCTCCAGCCGCCGGCACGTCTCCATCCCTCCATCTCCAAGGGCAGGCGAGCAACCGAGAGCTGCTGTTCCTGGGGGTGGGGGGTGGGTGGGGAGTGGGGGTGCCCTCCGAAGCCAAATCCCAGTTGGGAAAAGGGAGCGTGACTTGGGAACACTTCTCCTGGAAGCTGACGAGCTCTCCCCAGCACTGGGGGAAGCAGGACCAGCCCAAGTGCTCCCACCAGGGCTTTTTCAGAGGGGCAAGGAGAGAGGTCAAATACCTTCCCACAGGGGCAGAGGCACCCGTGGAAGGGTGCCTCTAATTCCAAATATCACCTTAACCGACTCCTGCGTTGCCAGCCAGGTTTTGCTGTAATGAACAGAACACAGCGCGTAGCTTTGGGCTGTGCTGGCTCTTCGCAGCCCCCGGCAAACAACGTTGAAAACAGCCACTCCTGCAGTTACCTCTCGCTCCCAGGCAGGTTGGGAAGTCAGGGACAACCGTCCTCGGATGTTGCATCCTTAGATCCTCTGGCTGCTCTGCAACGCCGTGGGGTCGTGCCATGGCGTGGGTTGGTGGCCCAGTGGTTTCTCTACCTCCTTATTTACCCCGACCGACCTGAGCCGTTGCAAGGCCTGTTGGAAGCCTGGCCAGGGGTCTGCCCTGCAGTGTTCCACCCCCCCGGCCAAGGCTGCAGGCCCCGCGCAGCTGTTTGCGACACCAACCCCACCCCCCACTCCCCCCCCAACCTGATTCAGGGTCGGTGACATTCAGGTCTCTTAGGTGACGTCCCTGTCCCGTCCCCCCGTGTCCCGTCCCCCCCCCAAAAAAAATCATCTGGATGTATTGTCAGGCGTTGCAGTCCCCA
>VXBH01000265.1:249708-341449 GCA_013400035.1 Rynchops niger
GTTGTTTTTTTTTTTTTTTTCATTTTTTTCATTTTACCTTCTGTAAATGAAAATGCCTTGTGCGTTTGGCTGTGGGTGAGCACTTAAAGTGCCAAAACCTGATGGGAATTAAAAAAAAAACCAAAAAAAAAACCAAAAAACCCCATGTATTTTTATACCTATGTACCTACCGCCTCTAAAAAAATGCTATTGAGTCAGAGAACACTCTCAAAGACAATCTCAAATAACATACGCGCGGGTCTGTAATAGAAAGTGTGTAACGGTGGTGCCTTTGTCTGCGTTGCAGCACCTACGGGGAGCTGACGAACTGCACGGCGCTCATCGCCGAGAGGCTCGACTGCTACTGGCCCAACCGGCTGGTGGACGAGTTCTTCGTGGCTGTGCACAAGCAGTACTTCAGGAACTGCTCCCCCTCCGGCCGGGCGTTGCACGACCCCCCCAACGGCATCCTCTGCCCCTTCATCCTCCTGCCCGTCCTTGTCACCCTGCTGATGACCGCGCTGGTGGTGTGGCGGAGCAAACGCAGCGAGGGCATCGTGTAGGGACACCCTGCCGCCGGCGCAGGGGAGGGACGGGTTGGGTGGTCCCCACACCAAAAGCACCCCTTTTTGGGGGGGGAGGGGAAGACCCTGGCAGAGAAGCATCCCGGGGTGGAGAACCACGTCTGGGAGGCAGAGACAGTAACGCCACCGCTCCTCCCTTGCCGGTACCCTCCACACAGCGCATGTGCTGCTCGCACGGCGGTTTCCAAATAAATCCATCATTTAAGCCTCGGTCGTTTGGGATTCGGGATGCCGGTGACCGGCGAGGCTGCCCCGGTGGCGGGGAGCCCTCCTGGGGTACTGGGGAGCACGGCTCGCCTCGGGTGTCAGTTCTGCTGCCATCTTCCCCACCTGCTTCCCTCCTGGTGCCCCACAGCATCGCATTTTGCCAAAAGAGGGAAATGTTTTTGAAAATAAGAAAGAAAGGGGGTGGGGGGTTGAAATCCTGCATATCCTCGGGAGGTGATGGCGGGCGTAACCACAAGGCCAGCAGGTCTGGGTGCAACCCCACGCCACGGAACCATCACGGCTTTCTGGTTTTGTCCTTCGGGTTTTTTTCTGCACCAGGAAAGGCATCTCCTCCCCTGGCCCCCAGTGCAAGGCTGAGGCCAGCATGGGGTGGGTTTTGCCTGGGAGATGGGGGGCAGAGGGAGAAAATCAGTGGTGGGAACTGGTGGCACTGGTGGTGGCACCAGTGGTGGCACCAGTGGTGGCCTTGGCGGTGCTCTGGGCAACAGGAATAAGGTGCATTTCCTACCTAAATAAATACATACATAAATAAACCAGGTGCGCGTCTCTGGTGCAAATCCTCAGCCCCCTCCATCAACGCTGGGGTCCGGGTGGGTCGAGGGGACCCCCCCAGATACCCTTCTCGCTGACCCAAAGGAGCCTCCGTGATCCCAGAGACCCCTCAACAGCACTGACCCCTGCCCCACGGGTGCCACTGCGGGTGGGAGGGCTGAGGGGGTCTGCTCCTCTGAGGCAGCGGGGGCTGTGGGGGGGTGTGTGGGCAGGCCGGGGGTCCTCCCCTTTGGCAAGGTGCAGGAGTGGGGTCAGCTCCGCTGGTGGGAGGCTGGGCAGCATCTGGGGTGGTGAGGGGACCCCCAACCCTGGTCTCCACCATCCCCAATGGCTCCGGACCACTCCAGACCTCCTTCAGTGTCTTGCTCCCCTTGTGAGACCCAGCCGCTGTTCCCCCCAGCCCTTATGTTTTCCAAAACCCCCGAAATTGCACATGGCAGGCAGCAGGACATCCAGCCACACACCTGTCCCACCCCAGGCTGCCAAGTCCCAACTCCTGTTCCTCTGCAGCATTTTATTCCTTTGCCATTTGATACTTGGGACTTTTTTTCAGGGGTAGCTGAACAATTAAGGGAAAAAAAAAAAAAATCAGCATTATTTGATGGGGAGCACCCAGCGCTCTGGCGACTACGGTCCCTGCAGCCAGGAAGAGGTGAAGAGCCTTTCTGGAAGATGGTTACCCGCCTAGGATAAAAATAAATTAAAAAAACAAACCAACCAACCAACCAACAAAAGAACAACCAACCACAAGAAAAAAGCAGCAGGTTCTTCCAAAAGTCACATGGGATTTAGAGAAGCTGATTCCTGCACAAGTGCTATCTGCTGATGAGCCTCTATCCCCTGACCAGCCACAAGGGACAGTGACAGTTCGGGGACGTATAGGACAGTTTGCCTTCAGCCATGGCAGGGCTCCATGAGAGCGCAGGCAATGAGCTCCCCGGGAGATTTCTGCAGTATTTTGGGCCCCCTGTGGCACCCCAGCTTAGTGGAAATTGAGAGTGTCTGGAAAGAGTACAGATTAGTTGTATCTATACATGTATTTATCTAAATATATATAAAAAATAAATAAACTACAAAATTAATATCTTTTTAAAAATCTCCCAGCTTGTGTTCAGGAAGGAAGAATTCAGTTTATGTTCCTGACTCTGAGCTAATGGCTCTTCTAGGATGAGGATGAGGTACAATGTTTTTCCTCTGTGAGTTCTGGATGGGAAGAAACTGATGCTTAAGCCCTCTTGTACAGTAGCTAATAGCATCCCTACTTGAATATTCTGCTCATCTCCTCTAGGTAGGCAAAAACACTGCAAAGGGATTATACAGCACCTTGAAAATAATAGAATCCTCCTGATTCAACAGACAAAAACGGGACATATTTTCCAACCTTTCTACTTTTGTGAGTGCTTTATTCCTTACCTTCCCTGACATTACTGTTTTGGCAGCAAACATCCCTCCCCGCAGTTGCCTGCTTAAAATAATATGCTGATCCAGGTTTAATTTCAAATACAGACGGAGGCGATATTATCCAAAGATGAAGCTCGGGATAAGGCTCTCTTCCTGCATGCCAATCCCTGCATTTCACTTCCCTGCTTTCCCAGACCTCCGGTACAGTAGCCCATGAAGCTGTAAGGGAAAAGGCAGATGGAAAACTTAAAAAGCAAGGCTGCACCGTGCTTAAAATTTACAACCCAGCTCTGCCATGCTCACGATGGAGGCGATTTTGGTTTCCTTCAGTGTCTGCGGAGGAAAGAATGAAGCGTAATCATTCAGGGGGATAAAAAACCCAAGTCAACGCCTGAGCGTTACACACACACTTGCTCCATATGAAACCACACGAACATTTATTTCTATGGTTTATCTATTTATAAAAGCTTGAATCTTTTCCATCCCACCTCCTCTGCCTGATCCCAGGAGTGAAAGGCGTTTGGGTCTCTGAGGCGACGCCGATGCCCCCCGGCGCGGCCGGGGTCGGTGGGTGAGCAGGGGGGAGCTCCGGCACACGAGAGGCAGCAGATTTCTCACGGCATTTACTCTGGAGCGGTTCCTGAGGTACACGCTACTCTCTGCTTGCACATACTGCGTGTTTGATGTACAGCTACTTACAGAAAAGGCAATTATAGCATCATATCCTTTCAAATTACCAAAAAGCCAGGCGCGCACGAGTGTTTAAAAGGAGGGTGCAGTGCATTATTATTCTCAGCTGCGTTATTAGTCATTCGTTTTCAGTGCAGGATTTTGAAGAACGCAATTAGGTGTTCTCCAGGTAACGGTGCTTGAATTTACTTTCATCAGATCAAACAGCATCTGATGCGCCCTTGCCACATCCACATCGCAAACCCAAAGGCAGATTTCTTAAAAAAAAAATCTCCCTTTCATTAAATTTTCACAGAAATATATAATATATATAATATATATATAATTTTACTAATACTACACATTAAGTTATGGATTAGCCTACATTTCTTTTAACTACTTCACACAATGAACAGAAAATGAAAAAATACTGTAGCCCCAACTGGAGCTGAAAATAACAATGTAAAAATTCCAAACGTGTGACAAAAACGTACTTACATTAAATATCGTCAAGAATTTCAATATCAGAAGTAGAATTTCATTTGGCGCTTGCGTTCTGGCAAGCTCTACGCCTTAGTTGAATGACTCTTGGAAAAGGCTCGTATTGTTTCCGCTCATCAAAGGCAACAGTATTGTGATTTGGTTCACAGGAGACCATTTTATTGCCAACTTGAAGTGTTCCAAAAAACACGCCCCCTTTTCTGGTCTTTTTTTTTTTTTTTTCTTCATTCGCCCTCCAAACTAAGCAAGAGTTTAAAAAAAGTGTAATTACAATTTCAATAGTGATTTTCTTTTAACTTCTCAAGCATAGCTCATCAACAGGATATACAGTACAGTTCAGAAGAGTAAACATTTTTAAAATTAAGCAAACAACTTTTTCAACCAACGTACACAATTTCTTGCTGTATTTATGCTGAACTCTCCTTTTGACATGGACAAGTTATGAAGTTAGTTTTCTTCTTCAGTACAACATGGACACGGGACTAGTACAATCCGGGCTGGTTTTGTTGTTGTTGTTGTTGAAGTTAAGGACAACTCTAGTATGGAAGCCATGGTTCTGCCATCCATCTCCCTTCATCATCTCGCATAGCGCTTAATGTAATCTTCAACTTTATTCCGAAAGTCCTCCTAGAGGAAAGCACAGTCAGAATTACCCCAAGCACGTCAGAGAGGGACTCGTGCAGGACTACGGTACTGGTGGATTCCCAAATTAGCAGCAGTAGGGTCCGATTTCCATCAAGTGAAAGGCCTGCTGTTCTCCCCAAGACCCAGTACATGTTTCTGACGTGGCGTATGAGAACTGAGGTGACCGCTCAAGTCCTTGTAAGCAGATATCTGCGCTCCCTGGGTATCCACTCTGGGGACTGACCTGAACAAAAGAGTTTGCCATTGCCAGCTATCAACGTAGGGGCCAACAGAGTGTGTCTGACGGGTCACCAGTGCCGGGAGGCCAGGCCCCAGCCAATGGCACGTGAGGCACAGCGAAGATCTGGCCGTGGTTTTAGAGAGGTCAAGGAAGCTGAACTTTCCAGATAAAAGAGGCAAGGCTATGGCAGGAACTGGTACGAATGCTGTGCACCCTCTGGCAGCTCTTTCCCAAATACTCATTCCGGCCTCCCCCTGCTTACTCCATGATACCACAGCTAGCACACCATTAAGCTAAATCAATCACTGCTTTTTTGCGTCATTTATTACAGCCTAGAGAATTAAAAAATCATCATCCAAGTCACTTGTTTGTTAAAGTCGTTCAGAGGGAACGCGCTTATACCTATAGCCTGCCATAGATAACCTACGGGACTATTACTATATGACCTCTGTATCTATGGAAAAGCACACATTTCTGACAGTTTATCTTTACAAAGCATGGAGATGCTGAGCAAAATTCTGACAAACTTTCCTCATTCGATCCTTGTCCAAGCCAGGATGTCACACAGATGCTGGAGAGCAGCTCTGCAATAACTCACTGCTAACAGAAACTAACTCTTTAGGGCTGCAGAATTCCCTTTCCTCCTCAGAGACGGGCTGCCTGCAATTTAGGAGAAAGGAGCAGCTATTTTGATACAACATGGCACCTGCTAAAGGCAATATTCTGTACAGCGACTTCTAATTCTGCTGCAAACACACCCATTTCCATGCTCGCACAACACTTTAAGAGTGCCAAGAAACTAGCACTACAGAGCTAATGCCATCTTCATTTTAAATAAGATTTCAGATACCAGGCAACTTCAATCCTCTGACGACAGCTGCGGTAGCCGAGTATCACGTTAAAGTGTTTTTGAGTAACTACTTATAAACAACATGTCCATTAGAGTGGTTCCCAGATCTCCGGCTGCCTTGGGCAAGAAGAATCCTAGAGATCCTTGAGCCTGCTAAAATATCACCTTTTGAATTTATTTTCAGCTCTCATACGTTGTGGACTACCTCAATGCGAACTAAAATAATTACTCACAATAGCAAACAATGCTGGAAACCTTTCACTGGTTATGGTGGATGTTTTATAGACTGATAGCTCACAGCGGCAGCACTCACTGTCAGCACTCACAACACCCGAGCACGTTGGCCACACCACCGCATCTGATACATGAAGCCTCTTGGACTTTCCTACTCTTGTGATTCTCTGAGAGACGGGTCACTAAGAGAAATCCGTCCAAGAAATACCACTGGCCATGCAATAAGGCCATCTGCATCTTTGCTGTATCTACAATATCTAAGAGCAGCGGGGTGCAGGCAGCTCAGAGCATCCTCCGCTTTTTCATCGGTACCTTTACGAAGTTTTCAAATGGGAAGACAGGCTTTTGGCACTGCCTTAACTGAAGCAGGACCTCAGGGGAGAAGGAACACTCCAGAAATACACGCCATCACTTAGGCTGACTCGCCAGATGAAGGAAGTGGCAGCATTGGAAGAATATATTAACACGGTACTTCCCGCATGTGAACCTGGTTGCTGAACAGGAGGTTCTCATCCCGTAGCTGTAATATTCCATCTTCACATGCCATATGGCTTAACAGTGCCTGATTAACAGGGGGCACTTCACTATGCGCACATCTGCTCACGTGCAGTACTGAATAATCAGAAAAAAATTAATCAGAGCAGCACATATTCTGCATTATAAAGAGGCGCATACAAAATCCTGCGAGGAACGCCGCGGGGAAGAAGGACCTGTTTCACCTGGGACGTGGACGCTGTGTGTGCAAGCACCCATCGCCACACGGTACGTACCTGCCCCGATACTCTCGGTGACACGAAGCTGGGCATTTTACCTTCTCTTAACTTCCCTTCAAGGACAGATCCTATGTAGGGACTATCAGAAAGACAGCTTTGCCCTGAGCCGCGGGGACAAGAGAGGGAGAGAAGAGCAGGACACGAGGAGCGCTGCGGGAAGCAATTGCTGCATGAGTAACGCTGGCCAAATCACCGCTTCATTTGGTGAAAATCGTATGGAGACAATCAATCAAAGGGAAATTCAAAATTCATCAGTGGATTAAGAGTACAGAACACATGAGCCACAACATATTTCATAATATTGCTCGCTGAAAATTGGGTTACAGTTTATAAAGTTAAAACATACACCCCATCGAACTTCTGAGTGTATTTTTTGCACTTGAAGTTTTGTTTATACGAAGACATTTAACTAATAATCTTTAAGCAGATAAATATATATACTTTAGTAAGAACTCTGGCCAAAGACAAATTTCAAATAACTTACTGAGTTCATAATTTTCATTTGTACTGTATGTTCTGACCAGACAGAATGATAGGTGCAAAGATTCGCATTAAGAAAATATTAAAAAGAATACCTTTATCTCCTTAGCTTTAGATAAAAAATACCAACTGATGTAATATTAGGAAAATTTGCTCAAGCCTCAACTGCTGCTTGTCTTAAAAACGTGCCACACTGAAATGAGATTAAAAATATAAGTCAGACTAAAAAAGTTTTTACAAGATATTTTACAGTGAAGGCATAAACAACCTCAGTACCTGGCCAGAGTGGTAATTTATCCCAAATTACGTATCTTTGAGGAGCACTTGGGAGAGGCTATAGAGACAATTTCAGAAATCAAAGGAAAACAGCAACCCCAAAACACCAGAAGAGAATTATAGTCTACAGCTCGTAAAAGCATAATGAAGCATGCACTCAAGAACTAGGTACCCTTCTGAAAACAGAGGTCTGACCTGATTTGGCACCTCTATGAGAGGAGCCTTTATTTTTTCAACAATTGATACTGCAGTGAATTGTAGTGATTAACTGCTTGTTCATTATTAAGCTTTTTTTTTTTTTTTTTTTTTTTCCAAATTAAAAAGATCTGCTCAGTTATCCAAAGCAAACACAATACTTCTCTTTAAACACCGTGACAGCTACCAGGGAAGTTTGGAAAAGTTGTAACGGAAACTTTATCTCAGGAATTTATTTTCTTTTTCATTATTTAGAACAAATGGATACATGAGAACTACAAAATTAAAAATAAAAAAAAAAAAAAAGAAACCAAAGCAGATTTAGCTCATTAACCTTAATATACCCACTACTGGTACCACTTCACACACTGCGGTATTTGACAAAATTTTTCTTCTTCCTACTCAACAATACTGACCACGGTTTCTGCCCTCGAGTACGTCAGAGACCAGAGGCTGTTGCCCCCTCTCAGGGGCTGTGTTCACAAGGGGGAAGGCCAGTCCCTGCAGGAAAACGCGCAGTGTACCTCATCTGTCCCTCGATCGCGACTGCAACAACCCAGACACTGCAACAAACTCTGACTCACCTTCCCATCAGTTAGATTTACAGTTCTGTAAAATTCAAATGAAGACAAAAGATCACAAAAATACTCAATTGCTGCTGCCCTTCACTCCTTTGTGTTAAACTATGAAATAGTTTAATAATAATAATAAAAAAAGCACCGTTTTAACAGACCACTATTTTAAGCCGAAGTTTATCACTGAGGTTAAATTCCAAACAATTTCTGCTGGGAAAACTCGTAAACTTCTGGTTTACTCGTGGTTTTACTGCAAGTATTTAGTAAAGGGCTGTTGGGAGCACCAGCAGCCAAGCAACAACCAGATGACATTACTCAGCTCCAGCCAAAGATTTAGGAGGACGATATAATAACCAGGTAGATTTACCCATTAGTCCTATGAATTATATTTAAAGTGACCTTTTCTTTCTTTTACATCTTGCAGGAAATAATGAGTATTCACGCCCATCAACCCCCACACACCCACTCCCATTTAAACCGGAGCTGAATGAACCCTTTGACTAATACAAAAATCTCAAGTATGAGGTGTTTTTCCAATTCATGTTCCTACATCACTATCATTTCCCTGTAATTTTTTATTTAGCTCAGCCTCCATATCATTTGAAGAATTCACCAAGCTCTGTAATTAAATTTTAGTTCCATGGAGAAAGAGGTGGGTAGGGGGAGAAAACCTATACACAGGTATCTCCCACAGGCTCCCGTGCCCAGCAGGTGCAGTCGAAACCGCATCGATTTTCACAGCCCCACGTTCTCCACTTCAGATTTTAAACACCTTTGCTAGATAGACATCAAGCAAATCTGATTTTGCAAGATGAGGAGAAAATGCTTTAGAGTAGGTCTCTTTGGTAGCTGAGTCCTAAGGGGAAAAAATGGTGGAATTCTTACTGGGGGGATGGGACCAAAAAAACCACTGCTCTGTTTTTACCGTGACTATTTGGGAAAAAGCAGCATTGTGGGGGAGAAGAGAAACACTAAGTTTTGGACCTTTTTTCCAAAACTATCTGTGCATATAGGTAGGTTACACAATTGACGTGAAAGGAGTGACCTGCCTGCCAGGACACTGCTCCCGGGACAAGTCGAAGATGTGTTGCGAAGACAGAGTGAAGCATTAGCACACTGAACATGAAGCAGCGCATCCATTTGTTCGAGATGCTCAGACCTTAAATCGTAACCATTTCCCTCATGCTTCCACAAGCTTTCTGTTGTTTGCCAGTGAAGCACAGATAAAGGCAAAAAACTCCTCTCTGAAGTTATCGGAAGAAAAAAAGGGCTATGCGTTAGGAGGCAGGGTGAGAAAGCTGTCAGGGTAGCCAGGGATAACTACGTCTAAATCCCATTTGTGCAAAGGCGAGCGAACCGAGCCAGCTGAAGAGGGCAAAGCAGCTTCCCAAAGAAAATCGTTCCCCAGATCAAATGCGATGCAGGTCCTGACACTCTTGCCAAATCTGCCCTTTGGCTTACAGAGCAGCTTGGCTGGAGGCAGATGGTAGAGACTTTTGAGTCCTCTTGTCATACAGCCGCAGCGCCCAACAACTCAGGTTTTGCCCTGACTGTGACTGTTTTTCTTATGACCATTTATTTTTTCACCCAGGCTGCTGAAAACCAAGAAAACCTTCTGGGAGATAAAACCAGGGAGCACAGAGATTGCTCAGTCACTCAGCGCCTGATGTCAGGTGCTTGTCTCCCCACTCCACACTACTGGGGTCAGCCTGAGGACGGCACCAAGTGCACTGGCCATCTTGTCGATATGGTTGTTGGAAAGGGTTACAGAGAGAGCCCTTCAAGAAAATTACCTGAATCATCCCAATTACACTGACGTTAACCTCCCCTGTGCTACAAACACACTTCCACCCATGAGGATGCCACTCGTTCCCAAGAGAGGATATGTCCTTGGGATCCGGGATCTTAATAGATAAATTACAAGCGCAGAGGAAATGGGAACTGCCTGAGTCTGGCGAGAGGGTTTTTGCAAGTCATAGTCTACTCAAGTCAAACGATGTTCAAATAAACCTGGTCGGGCAGGTGAGGCACGTGGGAACTCAGCTGAAAGAGGTCAGACTCCTTGTTTGCACTCAACAACCCTCCCATATGTTTCCATTTTAAAGCCATGCATTTTTCTAAAGAACACAAAGCAAAAGCTTTCCTTTTAAGCCATTCTACTTGCCTAAAGCACGTAAAACAAAAGCTTTAAAACATCTGCACTTCTTCCACATTTCTAGCATTACCTCAGCAAGTCAAACCATCTGCAACAACTTAACCAACTCTGATGAACCTGAAATAATAATCCATAATCAAAGTATTATGAAAGATGAATATGGTTTCTATAAATACTTTTAGCATTAGAAAAGTAATGTTTTTCCTATTTACATCTATTAGCACAATTAGCAGCTGTGCTGTTGCTCATTTGCACGTGCTGTTTAATGTGCTTTATGCTCACTGGGAAAAGGCTTCAAAGGCTGAAACAAGGACACAGACCATGAAGTGGGGAGGCAGTCCAAGAAAAACCCCAGCGCAGCTCTCTAAATACAAGTATACTGCAGAAAAACAAAATATGTGTTCTATTGTGGCTGCCACAATTTCAGTGGGAACACCACCAAACAGGGTTGTTGGGTGTGCAGAGGAAGCGAAGGATTTACTGCAATAAATACGGAGATAAATAAATGCAATGACTCACAGGGCAAATTCTTATGAAAAGATGCATTTGGACTGGGCTGGCACTGTTGTTCTTAATAAGACAGTTAAGCTGTAATCAAAGAGCAATAAAAACCCCGCAACAAAAACTAAACAGCTTCCAAAAAAACCACATCAAGTTTGAAATCCTTTTAGGGCTAAGTTCTTTTCCAGTGTGGTAAAAGCTTGAAAAGC
Source organism: Rynchops niger (assembly GCA_013400035.1). Lineage (NCBI taxonomy): Eukaryota > Metazoa > Chordata > Aves > Charadriiformes > Laridae > Rynchops > Rynchops niger. Next base: position 260,736 of record VXBH01000265.1, read on the forward strand.
TCAGGTTAGCCTCTAATGCAATAGACCAAGTTCTTCCCTCAAGAAGCTCCTTCTGCTGCTTACCAACTCATAAACTGTAAATGCGGCGTCCACAGGCACTCGTACCACCTGGAGACCCGTGGTCTGAAATAAACAGCTTGAAGAGAATTCCAGCACAAGGAAGATGCTGGGGCTCTAGCTCTTATTTCTTCCCTAATCCTCCAAAATCGAGAGATCTGGAGGGCTAGGGAAGGCAAAGGCAATGACGCACATGCTGACTGTCGGCTATTGCCCTGCTGGCAATTCAGGTGTCACATCCCCATGGTCGGCATGCAATTGAATTGCTGCGTGGAGCCGCTGACGTCTGAGCGGTGGCAGCGGATGTCAGGAAAGCCAGGCTGCAAGTTCTGCATCAGTTACGAGTACTGTGGGATTCACTACAAATACAGGGGAAAAAAGTTTTCTTACACAGAGATGACAAGTTTTTTCTGGCCAAAGGTGAATATATACTTCAATTCCTCAAATACGCTTTATGGGTGCATTTAATGAGAACAATTCTTCAATGTTTTGTAACCCCTTTTAGAAGAAATCATGAAATAGATCCTCAATGCGGTATCCAGGAATAAGTGCGAGTTTCTTATTTTACTTGAAGAAGGTTAAAAAAAATGCCTCACACTTTCATCACATCACAGTTTTGTACTGTTAGAAATAAAAAAGCAGCGTTCTTGAAAATTTTCAGAACCAGCTACTTCCTATTAGCAAGAGAGATTTCAGGACGTCAAGGGCTGGTGCAGGGCCATCAATTTAAACAAGGGAATGAGGTTAAGTGGAAAACCTCCTGCTAGCCAACGGACAAAAGACAGATCCAGTCCAACAGAATCTCAAACACGAGCAAGTAAAACAGCACAGCAAGGATAAGACTATGCTAATTTAAGCAACGCATTGACTCAAATATTCTACAGTGCAAACAACGTAACAAATGAGGGTCTGACACAACCAGCCTGAAGCAAACATCATGAGAGCAAGATCTGGGCAGGCCTCCCCTTGTAAGCTCTAACAATATCCCTGTCTTAACGAGTACTAAGCAGCCTTTCTATCGCCTATCCTTCCTCAAAGCTACATTAACTTGACAAAGTCCAGCACAGCACAAATGGAACATGAAAACATATTAATTTGCATCCTAAATTCTTCGACCCCAGATCACAAGTCAAAAGCCTGAGGAGATCCTGGAGGTCCACATCTATCCTAGTAGATTTTTCTGACTGTCTCTGGAAGAGCAGTGAGAGAAAACTTACACAGAATGGGTGAAAGGAATGGAGATGGCTGGTCTGGCTGGAGAAACCTACTGTGTGCTTGCAGTACGAAGGGCAGCACTGAAAAGAAAGGTGATGTTGGCACTCCAGTCTGAAATGCTGCGAGTCTTACAGAGACCATTTGTAACGATGACCCTGCATCAAAAGAAGGGTGGCCAGCAGGGCAAGGGAGGTGATTCTAACCCTCTGCTCTGCTCTTCTGAGACCCCACGTGGAGTACTGACTGCGTCCAGCTCCAGTGCCCTCAATTTAAGAAGGACATAGACCTGTTAGAGTGACTCCAGAGGAGGGTCATGAAGATGATGAGAGGGCTGGAGCACCTCTGCTATGAAGACAGGCTGAGAGAGTTGGGCTGGTTCAGCTTGGGGAAGAGAAGACTCTGGGGAGACCTTCCAGCAGCCTTCCAGTACCTAAAGGGGGGTACAGGAGAGATGGGGAGGGACTCTGGATCGGGGAGTGTGGTGATAGGACAAGGGGGAACGGTTTTAAACTGAAAGAGGGGAGATTTAGATCAGGAAGAAACTCTTTGCTGTGAGGGCGGTGAGCCCCTGGCCCAGGTTGCCCAGAGAAGCTGTTGCTGTGGGTTCAAGGCCAGGCTGGACGGGGCTTGGAGCAGCCTGGGCTGGTGGGAGGTGTCCCTACCCAGGGCAGGGGGGTGGAACTAGATGATCTTTAAGGTCCCTTCCAACTCTAACCATCCTATGACATGCTATACATTTTACAATTTTTTTTTTTTTTTTTTTTTTTACAAATGCCACTCTTTCTGTAAACCTTGAGAATTAATAATGCAAGACGAAGAAGCAGTAGTTTCAAAGCCTTGACCTCAATTACTTCTTAAGCAATCTTCATAGCATGTATCTTTTGCATTGTTGGAGTAAGCACCAGCAGTACTGAAAATGAGAAAAGAACTGTGCAAATATCCCCTAAAAAGTCATGTATACAGTAGTCTGATTACTAATTACTTCAAATGTGGCTAAATACAGAAGAGGAAGACAGACAAATGCAAGTAAAAATATGCAGATCTCGTGATCACTACGAAGTAATGGAACTCCCCGTGGTGTCTGAATAGCTTGCGGGTAGTTCTCTTTACCAGAATAAAGCTTCACTTAACATGCAAGAGTCTATTTGCAACCCACACATTTTTACCCATACAGCTAGGGAATATCTAGCACAATCAAGAAAGGGTTTTAAAAGACACATTCAGCAAGCAAAGATAGCAAAATCTGACTGCCTACAGATTTGCAGACGATCATTGCTACTGTCTCCCCTCTCCCCCCACCCAGTACAGCTTTTCTTGGGTACTCTTTACCACCTCCTCTCTACCAGCTGAGGGAAAGGCAAAGCACATAGTGTGCTCCAAACAGCCCACCTGGAGTGGGTCCTGGCTGAGCTCGCATGGGAGACTTTCCTGCTGGGTCGCTCACAGACCATCCTCTCTTTGCTGCTGCTGACAGCTTTTGTGACAGTTATGGGAACTGGATGTAAAGACTCTGCTGCTCTGTCACATTTGACGGAAATTGATGTGTGTGTTCAAAAGCTACAGGAATTGAGGGGGAGGCTGGGATGAGGGAAGGGGACAGATGGATGGCATCACTGCGTAAGCCTTATTCCTTTACAAAAAAAAGACCAAAAAGCAAAGTAATTACAAAGGGTTCACTTCAGTGGATCTCCAAGTATGGACTAGATAAACGGACAGAGAGGTAGGCTGAACCAGCTCAGAGAGTTGTGATCAGTGGCACAAAGTCCTACTGGAGTATTTAAGGGGTTGATATTGGGGCCAGTGCTGTTTAACTCCTTCATCAATGACCTGGATGAAGGGGCAGAGTTTGCTGGGAGGAGTAGCTGATACACCAGATAGGTGCGCTGTCATTCAGAAGGACCTCGACAGGCTTGAGAACTGGACAGAGAGGAACCTCATGAAGTTCCAACAAGGGGAAATGCAAAGTCTTGCCTATGAATAACACCATCCACCAGTACATGCTGGGGGCTGTCTGGGTGGCAAGCAGCTTTGCAGAGAAAGACCTTGGAGTCCTGGTGGTCACCATGAACCACCAAAGACCACCAGCATCCTGGGCTGTGCTATGAAGAGCTCTGGCAGAAGGTCAAGGGAGGCGATCCTTTCACTCCACTTGGGCCTGATGAGACACAGCTGGAGTGCTGAGCCCAGTGTTCCAGGCTCCCCATGACTGGTGAGAGAGGGACTTAGTGGAGTGAGCCTAGCAAAGGGCCACGATGATGATTAATGAATTGGGAGCATCTGTCATGTGATGAGAGACTGATCAACTGACCACACCCGTTCAGTGTGGGGAAGAGAAGGCTCGGGAAAACCTTAACAGATATAAATACCTGACGGGAGGGCACAAAGATGACACACTGTTCTCAGTGGTGCCCAGTGACAGGGTGAGAGGCAATGGTAACAAACTGAAATACAGGAAATTTCTTTTTAACATTAGGAAAAGGGTTGGTTTTTTTTTACTGTAAGGGTGGTGGAAACACAGTAACAGGCTGCCCAGAGAGGTTGTAGAGTCTCTGTCCCTGGAGATACTTGCAATCTGACCGGTCACAGTCCTGGGCAACCTGCTCCAGCTGACTCTACCAAGAGCACAGGGGCTGCACTAGACAATCTCCAGAGGTCCCTGCCAACCTCAGCGACTTTGTGATTCTGTGAAATACCTTCCGAAAATGTCTCAAGGATGAAGTGAGGAAAATTTATGGTTAGAGGACAAACAGTCCTCCTAACATGATTCAGAATCACCGTTTACTTGGTTATGCTGGGCATAAGCAAGAAAGAAGTGTTTCTATCAAGACCTTTAACTTGCAGTTAGATTAAAACACAAGCTTATTTTCATGTAACCTGCCAGCTCCCTATCAAATTCTTCCAGTGTCTTCTTACTCAGTTTCATCATTATCCATCATTTTATATTTCTTCAAATTATTCTGCTGCTGTTAGGAGAATATTAGACTGACAGTCTCCAAAACGATACACAACTTTTATCAGAGAAGTGAAAGGATAGAAAACAGAAATCCTTCAAAAATGATAGTGGCACTGAGGTTGACACATCTATCCATACCAGAGTGATACACCAAACATAGGAACATTTTGTTAAAAGCATAATTTTTAGTCTTGAGAACGGAGGAGGAAAGTGTCAGGCTTGTCAACTCAGTAATTCCCTTACTCTCAACTCCACAAACTCGTTTGTTCTATACCTAATTACTATTATCTCATATTCCAATATGTTCAAGACCAGATTGTTTAGCTTTTAATGGATGGATTGCCCTCCTTCCCCATCCCAATTAGTTTTACAGCCTAGGAAACTTTAATAAAAAAATTACTTTAAACCTGAAGTGCCCTGCAGTTCTGTATCTCTTCCCACTTATAATAATTTATATTTATTATGTTAAATTGATTGCTTCTAATGATTGAGGCAAACCCTTTCTTTCCCTTTCCACCTATTTTAGTAGCTATTTGTACTGTGCTGCCTTGTTCAGGAAATTATCCTCCTGATGGCAGCCTTTATTTTTAAAAATAAGATGGTCGCCAACTTTAATCACACACAAGAGAGAATTTCCTTTCAGCTAAGGAATTATAACTGGGACTGCCTGTAGAATATAGTAAGGTATATCACGGATGAGTGACCACCCATCACATAAGGACGAGTGAATGGTGTGGAGCCACTGCCAAGCCATTAAAAGCAATTCTCCTCTCAGCAGCACCAGGAGAACAGTTTCAAAAACCCAGGTGAAGCCTGTTTTTGTCAGTGTTACACAGTGACAAAGAGGGGCTCCTCGAGGGAGGAACAGATACCTGAACCAACTCAGACAGGAAAGTTACTTACTGTCAGGGACTCAGTCTTAGGACTCACAATGATTTCCTTGCCAAACATTCTCTACTCTGTTTATCACGAACACGGGCTGATTGTAGGGTTGAAGTTTGAGACGTAAGAAAGAAAACCCCTAGGACAAGAGTCTCAGCTGTGATTGCAGTCAGGGTACCACAGTGCTGATTTAAACCACAGTCCAACCTCAGTTCTGAAAAGCAGAAAAGGGATTTATTTTGCAGGCAGATTAAAAAAAAGTACAATGTCAAGCTTAGATTCCAAAATTGGTTGCTTCTTCCTTTGTGCATTTTAGCTTTTCTATATAACAGGATCCTTGGGCACCTACAAGTTAGGAGGGCAACACAGCAGAGAGGAGGTCTGTCTTTACTCCTTCAAAACTGAACTTGCCAGAGCAGAGATAAAACAGGTGAGAAACGCTGTCTGTATAGGAACATTACAACAAGACTGAGACACATTCAAGTCAAAATTAAGGAAAAGATAAGAAACAGAACGCAATTTAAATGCCAGGGTATTAATCCAGGACTAAGAGGGTCCAAACGAATGCTCAGACTCCCACTGCTTTACTGAACAGTTTCCCTCTTTACATTACTACATTGCCACCTGCAAAGTCGCAAAAATACAATGAGCTCTCCATCGGTGTGCTTTCTTTCCACTGATGAAATACCCCAAATAAGATCTAGGCGTTAGATCTCAAATTTAAGAGTGACTTAGACTGAACCGAGAGCGGCCTGTTGCCAGCCAGGCAGTGAGAGGAGGTGCCTATGTCCTCTTACCATGATAACGTGTCCTTATCTGCTTACGGGCTCTAGCAATTTATATAACTTTAAGTCCTGTCTACAAGTAACCACGCTCAAAATTGCAATGCCAGATGATCAAACTAAATTCATGGACATCAGATCCTGTTCACACAAAAATAACTGTCAAACACATCTGCACATTCTACTGTAAACCACCACTAACCAGCTTCATGATACTTAAAGTAAAAAAACAAGCCTATTTTTCTTTAAATCTGTTTCTTTGGTTTATTATTATAGATATCAAAATGAAGTCACTTACAGTTACTACTAATCATTATAAGAAAAATCAAGACAAAGTGAAAAGCTTAGCTTGACTGCAGCCAGTGGAGAAAAAAAAACCCCAAATTTGCAGTGGTGAAACATTAATTTTCATTCCCCACGAAGCAAATAAGAATCTTAAACCAAAGGATCATCTTTGTTGTTGCCTATTAAATCTTCCAGGGTTATCTACCTATTTAAGCTTTGCAGATGGACATCTGCAAATTTTCAGACAACATGAAATAAACAGAATATTCAAAATACGTCCAAACCTGGTTTACTGCCTCTTCCTCCTATTAAATATAATTCCTATTTATTTTTCAAGAGGGATTTCAGCTCATGGGTTCATATGCTCAGTGATACTGAAGAATCAAAAGCAGCTGTTGTTTTCTACAACAAGCACTCTAAGTACTTTGGAAGTTATAAAGGGCTTGTTTGTAGTTGAGTGATATGCTAATACCCAGCAGCGTTAGATCAGCGCTTCATCGCTGCAATGCCAGAAACCCAGCTACCTGCACCTACGGTGATCCTGAGGCATCTTGTCTCTATAGATTTCACTGCTGGTGAGTATTTTCATTCTATATGTACCCCAGCAAGTTCTTTTGGCCAACAGCACCATTAGAAGTTGCTTCTGTTGCCACAGCCAAATAAAACACAGTAAAAGCAATTGCCCAATCCTCCAGCATAAATATCTGTCATCTAAGCACAAAATTACAGTGCCCGACCATAAGCTGACATAGTGGAGAGTACTACCTAATCAGAGAAGTCGTCATGTAATAACCAGCATCCTTATGATATCCTCAGATGAGAAAGTCCAGTGGGATGCTTGATTAACAGGCTCTGGATAGACATGGATGTTAAATTGCTCCTATGAAACTCATAGAAAGCCTGCTTTTTTCCAGTGCTAAAAACAAGTATAAAATCTGTTGAAATTAACGTCAATGTTAACAACTGCTGACTCCACACGACCCATATGTGTAAGAAAGGTGGCTATCGTCAATCCAGATGCTCAACAGAAGCTCAAAATTAGTAACTTATTTGTAGCTTCTGCTGAGTAATAAAATACATTACATGGAAAGAAATTTGCAGGTTACATGGTAAATGCTTTACTATGGAAATAAAGCTCTTTCAAGACAGCAAAAAAAAAAACCCAGTATTCTGGCTTTACAGATTTTGTTACTGAATATTCACACTACTGACAAGGTAGTGCGTACGCGATGACAAGCTGAAGTTTTCAGATCGTTTCCTCCTCAGTCTGCCAACACAGGGCTGGAATCCATAGAAAAGTCCCACTCCCTGACAACACTTCATTTGGCTGCTGCAACCAACCCCCTTCTCTCCATTTGCTTTGCCAAAATGAACATGAGACTAAGCAAGGTAATATTTGAAGTCAGCACCGGCCTGATGCTGCAAAGAGGTTCCAGAAAAATTTGTTTATTGCTGATCTACCACTTTCTTATGCCGCATTCAACAGGTCAAATGAAATTTCAGACTATTTTGACAAATGTTCAGTGGACTATCCTCCCTTGACTGACATGTATGTAAACTTGGTTTCATAGCTAAGAACATAAACAACCAAGATACTGTCAGACGTTATCCCTTCGTGCTGTGTCAAGTGAGCCATCAGCCACCACATCCAAAGGCGCTGTCAGAGGCTCATGCTCCGGATAGAGAAGAGCATGACTAAGGAATCACTGCCTTTAATCAAGAAACAGCCAGCACCACTGGGTACTCTACACAAGGTGGAAGGTGTTTCTTGACTCCATTTTTTTGACATGTTCATACCAAAAGTCTCCTGCGTCGCTTCTGTCACAGGTGTGCCGACATCTGTTGCTCCTTGAGTCATTTTAGAGCAGGAAGCTACCACGTCTCAATAAATTACAAAATAAATCGGATGAAGGCAGAAATTCAAGCAAGCAGCGCAGAGCTGTCAGTCATGAATTTGAGGTTACTGAGGAGCACACAGCAGAAGACAGGCCGGTAACGTGACATGCCAGATCTCATCACTCTCTGCACAATTTGCAAAATACCAGCCTACCTACGTCACGTCGGAGTTGGATATTGTATTACATCCTTCCAGTAACAGCAAAGTTACATTTGGTTTTTCTCTCCATGTATTTATGCAAGATTACATTAGGGTATGTTAACCCAAGATGTCACTAACAGCTTGCGATCCCGCTCCATGCTGCGATCAGAGACAGGAATGAACGGCAGATAATCTGTATTCGCACTTCATTACACCCCTGGGTCTTGCAGGAATAGTTTATACATTTTCATGTGCCATGCTGCAACGGAGGAAGGCCAGTTAGCTAATCTTGCTTTGTGGAACTAAATACTCATCCTGAAAAGCACCGAATGGTCTCAATTCTTTTTTAATTGAAGGAGAAGCTGAGGGCACGCAGCACTTTGCACATTTAGGTGCACTGTATGACTGTCTTGTGTTTTCCAAGCTATCACGAAGTGTCAAACTCCAGTCTGATCCTTCTGCCCTGCCAAAAACTGATAAAGATGCTTTCCCGATATTCTGAAGAGGTTGTCAAATAATGCTTTGATTGTCTACATCCTCCATTCGGTTGGCTTGACACATGAAAGTAAGGGTTTACTATTAAAACACGTTCAGCTTTCCATTTGTTATACCATTTTGTTATTGGTCAGGATTTAGGGAACTCTGAAAATGATACAAGAACCTGCCCATTTTTTAACCCCTTAAAAATAAGTTTATAAAACTTCAAAGCAGTTGGATGTTTTCAGTGAGGGACTACAGGACAGAGCCTGGCACTCAACTAAGTGAAAGACAAGACAGACATCTTGGAAGACAAACTCTAACGTATTCTGACCCACACAGCCAAGCTTGTAAAGCTAGGGGGAGGATCACAAAATGATACCGACTTTTAAATCCCCACTTACGTCCCATGAGCAGGAAAAAGCCTGCGCGGTAATAAAAGAGGCAAAAGTTGTGGACTCAGAACTCAGAGCCCTCCCCTCGCAAACACACATGCTGTAGTGATGACTTCCAGCTTGGACACAGGGCCATTGGAAGTGCTTTCTTCTAAACACGAGTACATCGCCAGACCTTGCCACAACACCGACTGGGTTCCACTGGGACCATGGATGCAGGCAACGCTACTTCGTGAAAACGCTACTACAGCGAGCACAAGACAAAATAGAAAAGCAACCAAGAAACACGACTCCCTCTTTAGCCAAGCTGCAAACTCAAAAATTTCCGCTTTAATCAAAAGCATTTCCACCCAGCAGAACTGTCAAGGTTATTACAATGAAGTGTAAAAGATAATGTAGTAAGAAGGCTCTTCAGTAAAATCTCGTAAAAGGGACTGAAGAGCCTCCCGCATCAAACAAAGAAGAGCCGTGATGTCTAGTTATATCTACAGCTTCCCCGTGGCAACTCTTCCAATTGCTGCAGCGGGGGAAAAGTACCGCCAGCTCTGGGGAAGCGTTGACTCGGAGGAGCTTCTCTTCTCCTCCCTGTGATGACTTGAAGCCTCAGGGAAGCAGTGCAAAGGAAAACCAGTCAGACTTCATAAATACCTTCAGAAACAGGCAGAGCAAAGGTTTGCCCTCTGTACTGTGGAGTATGGCAATGCAAGTCACTTTTGTGCGCTCCATCACTTCTCCCCACCATGTTCTCCTGCAGTTACACAGGCAGGGTGCAGCTGGGAAACTGCTCCTCATCCCTTCAGAGCACCTAGCACAACCAACCCCAGGCATGCTCCTCTAGCACCAGCTCACAGTCATAATAATAAAGACCACCTGAAGTGAACTTCAAGTGAATGTTTTCAAGATAATTTCTCTGTTTGAAGGCTAATTTTTGCAGCTGTCTTGAGCCATCACTAAGCCTCAGGCATCTGAGCATGAAACATGAAAACAGTAATAATCAGAAGTCTTCAAATACTGTTAGCACTGTTTGCATACAAAAATTTCATCGGGATACGTTTGGGAAATTGGAAAAGTTTAACAAAGCATATGGCTGTGCAGGATAACTGTTGGCAAGGGTAACAAGTCTGACAAAGAACTGGGCTAAAAATAATGCATTAATGGATTAAGTGAGCATTATTTTTTAAAAACTCCTTGGGGAAGGCATCAGGAAAACCAGTTTACCGTTAAAAACCTTTGCAGTGCGTTGCCCGACCCAATCCAATAAAGAAACAAGTATTCAGATAGAAACAGGATATAAACTTGGGTAACACAGAGCCGGTATTTGAGTTTTGACATACCCACATGCTTTTGACTACTTTGCAAAATAAAACCATTTCAACTGTTTTCAGTTTCTTCAAGGAACACTACCCATCAAAGGAACACAGCTATTTCACATAATTCATAATCATCTGGAAAATACAGTGCTTGTTTAGAGCTATTTCGAGTGCTTTTTAACACAAATAATATCTCCTCTGAAATGTAAAGCGACAAGATGCAGCACCCTTGGACCACAAAATGTTATTTATGTTTTATACAGTATAAATGCTTTATATTGAAATGTCTTTTACAGAATCTTGGACAATTTCAATGAGTACTATCCAAACAAACTGTTTTTCACCCAGATTCACCAACAGTCACTATAGATCACCGGATAATAGTTCTAATTCTCAGACAAATTTACTTCAAGATATTGAACTGTTGACTATTAAATCTAGCAAGCAGAAAACCCAGCGAAGAACATCCACAGGAAAGCTTTTGCTGCCAGCCAGACAAACCCAATTAACTCAACCGTGAAGAAATGTTCTTGCACGTCATTCAGTCTCCATTTACGAAGAGGTGAACCAACCCAAATGCTTCAAGCAAGAAAAGTTAATGCACTAAATGCTGCATTCCCTACAATGGTCACGGTACCTCTGTTCTTGGGCTCTGCAGCCTAAATCTCGGAGAACGAAGGCACTCTGTTCTCGAGTTTTACGTAAAGACAAAGATAAAACCCAAAAAAGTAGAGTCTAAGCAGTTTGAATGTAAGAAAAAAAAAATAAGAAAGTTATTTACTAGAATCTTCCTGCAGATGCTTCATTCATTTCCAACACAGATGTTAGTTAGCGTCTGAGGGAAGGGCAACAGTTCACATTACCCACTTGTTTCAGTAAGGAAAGGTGTTGATCTGCACTGAAGATGCCGCTCTGTAAAGGAGCCTGCGCTGGCTGGCAGCCGCTGCCTGCTGCTCCTTCTTTTTCTGGAAAGTTTGGGATGGTTCTGGAGAAGCGGCAAGGGAAAAGACCTGATCTCTTCTGAACGGGAAGAGTTTTAACCGCAGGAGCTAAGGGAGCTCAGTACTCGCATGTATACTCAAATGCCTTTGATATAAAAATGATAACAAAAAAAAGCAGGTATGACAGAAACAGAGAGGCTACTGCAAGGTCAGTTAAATGAATTGTTTTAAACCGGAAGACCTGAGGAAGATAGACAGTTAATGAATATTTTTTTCCAAACTTTAATGACTATTTTTTTCCCCAAACTTTCCAGATTTTTATTTTCTTTTGTGTTACTGTTTGTCTGCTTAGAGGACCAAGCACACTTGTGACATGCTAGCATTTATATTGTGCTTTTCATACAAATGCATCAAATAACATTTCAAACTGACTAATCTTCTGATATATATGAAATTGCATTACTAGAAGTAAACTAACTTCAAAGGGATCAATTACAAGAGATCAATAAGAATCCAAATTTGAAGACACTATTTAGTTACAAACGTATTTCTTCAGCTACAGAGAAAAATGGATTTTCAAGGTACTCTTAAATCTAAATGTAATTACACCCATATTATGTATAAGCACAGAAATGAAAAGCTAGGAGGATGAAAGTACAGCTGGCCATGACAGTCTTTGGAAGAGCCTTTAGAAGGGTCAAATCTGAAACGATACACAGGCAGCGAGCTCTGGGACTTTTTAACTGTCTGAAGGCATTATCAGTCTCAAGGACAAAATTACTCGAAACTTCAGCAGAGATGAAAGATCCCAACTCCACCAGCTTCTGTATTTAGCACCCACAAGGGTGGCTCAGCAAGGGGAGCACAGGGCTCCCAAGTCTGTGTGGCAGACTGGTTTATAGTGTTTGATAAAACCTGAGGTGAGACAGAAGAACAGTAACCCCCTTCCACTTTGAGAACTTGCTTCACAAGCCAGGCTTCGTAGTTTCTGATGTAAAAAAACCTCAACAAACAAACCCACAAGCAAAAAAAAAAAAAACCCAGCAAGGATGAAATCACTATTGGTGAAAAAGAAGTTTTACAATTCCATGTTGTTGTTGGTTCTTGGTGGCTCAAGAACTAAAGAGGCTATGCTGGGAAATTCAACTTATTATATTTCCAAAGGGATACCTAAATACCTTCTACAGACATATCTGTATTTGTTTCTTATTTATGATTGTTACTTACAGGCAGACCTCTTGCTGACAGCTTTCTCTTTCCACGACTTACCTGTTTTCAGAAGATACATTAACGTCCTCTCCAGAATCTGGCCCAGGCACTGGCATTTTGTCAGGTCATGATGGTTCTTGCCCAGTTGCCCAAGGAAGGGCTTGAGAAATTAAGATTCTTCTACAAAAATCCTAAACTGTTTGCTATTTAAGGACTCAAAAAAACTGCATACAATTATGAAAGGCTATAAAAGCTCTTTAGTGAAATATGTAGTCAGCAACTGTTCCTAATTATCAATGGACTTTCTAATGGAATTAGATTAGTGCTCTCACTTGTAAAGACAAGAAGACAGTCCTCAAGTAATTAAAGGAAAATGTTCATCCCAGAAGACTCATTAGAACAACCTCCAAAGACTGCAAGCAATTGAGTAGAGAGATATTTTTTTAAGCCTAGTTTCCTAAGCAACTGAGGCTATGTAGGGCAAATAAAATCCTAAGAGGAAACCTTAAGAGGCAGCTTCAGATGCCGTAACACCATGAACATAAATCCATCTCTACAGAAACAACCCTGAGATAAAAAAAAAAAACACCCTATTTTCTTTATTACTAAGAGAATTCTTAAATAAAAAGAAAGAGCAAAAGCCAAGCAGTAATGTATTTTCTTGTGTAAAATAAAAAACAAAAACAAAAACAAAAAAACCAACCAAACAAACAAAAAAAAAACCAAAGAAAAGAAAGTAGATTCAATAGCTGTCACAGCAGCATGCAAGTGACACAAGAAGTCTGCCCTAACGCTTCTCCTCCCCAGTAGCTTCTGGCCTCACATATCACCGGTGCCAGCCCCAACTCTGTGATTTATCTGAGGGTGTCGTTCATGAGAATATAGCATTATCCCAGGTGAAATGAAGCTGGCAATAGTCTCTGGTGTCTTCTGGAGGAGTTTTGCTAGTGTGCTAGTGCTGCTGTGATGAAGAATCAGAATGACATGATTTAAGCAGGACCAGAAACCACAACTTTTGAGGATGATCTATTAAGACTAAAGATAGCCATAAGAACATTATGAATTGTCCAGAGTCATGTTTAACTGCACTACATTATATAAAAATTCCAACCCTCCTGAATTTTCCTATTAAAATTCTTGTTGTACAGTCACCCTTTCCTTAGAGTAAAAATACAATGTCTACAAACAACATCACAACAGCACATAAATCTACCTGAAAACAGATGGACTAGAAATATAATCAGTCACAACAGGAGATGCTAAAATTCGGCAGCTATAGTTAAATCCATGCCTTCTAAAGCTGGGCCAGAACCAAACTCCTCCACACAAACCTATGCAAAATAATTCATCATTAAAAGTATCAAAACAACAGCCAAAAGCTTTGCTACTGATCTAGGAGGGGAAAAGGCGGGGAAAAATATTAAACCTCCCTTTGCTGACAGCAGCAGAAGTTAGCTAGGGGGAAAAAGACATAACCAAAACCTTTTACATAGGGTTGTTCTGCTGCGTGTTCTTTAAAACCAGGCAGACATGGGGAAATACAACACAGGTACAGATCGGGATGATCAGCACCTGCAGTGCCTGTTGGAAGCAGCGTGCTCACCCCTCCACATCCAGGAGCAACTTTTCAGCAATAATTAGATTGAGTTTGACAACAGCCCTCATTCCTCCAGCTGGGACAAGCAAAGTGAGGGCCACAAAAGCCTGGCATTAATGATTTCTTTTCACACAATGGCCAGTTACCTGGAGGGAGCAGAGAGAGGTGATGCTCCCACTGTTCAGTGCATTCCTGTGCTCTATAACGAAAACCATATAATGCTGCCTTCCAAGGAGGATGGCAAATACAATCAGGGCTTGCTGAATTAAGTAAAACGATTGTGTTTAAGATGGGTCCTTGGCAAATGCACACTTATTCTGCTTAGATTTCTCAGCTTTGGCCCTTCAGAGCTGCTGGTAAAAGTCCCGTGAGAAAAGACACGCTAGATTTTTCACAAGGAGGGGGAAAAAAAAAAATCCTTCCCAGAGTGCTGTCTATCTTACTTTTTCACAATGCCACAGCAGGAAGGGTTTCCATGCGCTCAATACTGCCAGAGGAGTTTCACTGAGAAGATGGAAAGATAGTGCAGGAAAATAACACAGGGTGACATTACTCAGCTTCTCCTATTAAAACAACTCAAGACTGCGTGGATGAACAAGGAAATGAGTGTTTGCTCATTTGCAGGATGACAAAAATTGCTTTAGTATTTTAAATTGCACCAAATACAACAGGTGAATACAATTAAAATAGGACACAGCATTAGCATTCTTGATATGGCTGGCCTCAGTGAAGAAAAAAGCTGAGGAATATTGGGAAAAATGTTTCCACTTCAAACCATATGAACACTGTAATGAATTTTCTTGTTGTGTACAGCACGTATGGCTTTGAAATGCTGGGGCTTTTTTGGCAAAGGCAATCACTACAAGGAAATATAAGGGCTTTTAAGGAAGACAGCACATTGCAATGTCCTGCACTGCTGACTAAGGCATACATAAGTCCTGAACTACTAAACTGATTCAGTTTTGTATTACCAAGGTATATCGCTTATTTTTGCAGTACTCAGCCTACCTGGCTGCCACAGAAAGCAAATCAAAAGAGCTCTATTTCTTCAGTGTACAAACCAGCAAATCCAACTATTTTTAGCACATTGTTTTTAAATGAGTAGTCATTAAAACTTAAATGCTTGCTGCTTAGCAATCCAATGGAATCAGTTCTATTGATGATTAATGGCTCTGGCCATCCACATAATTACCGAGAGGCTGACTTCTCTGCAAATTCAAAGCAGTCCCAGCTAGTTAACTCATAAGCAGTTCTTTAAATGCCACAAGAAAACTCATACTAAAAAAGAGATGAGATTGTATCAGTGTAAGAAGACTGAATGTTGGGAAACACCTTACTTAGTTTACAAAGAGACATCAATCATCTTTTTATTCTGATTTATTGAGCTCTAAACCAAGAGAGGATGGTTGCTAATCTTCCAGTGATTGTGACCTAGCTGCAGTGCAATGGCGGCACCAGGAACGTTCTAAAAAGTAGCACCACAAAAATGAACAATACAAACTCTCCCTAAGCTGGAAAAAATTACGAGTTAAACAAAGGCGGGGGGGTGGAAATAGAAGAGTGAAGGGAAACTACGATTTTATCTGAATGCTTTATTAAATGATGAAAGCCGCAGTCAAACAACTTGCAAGAAGGTTTGAGTTTTAAAAACTGGCCGAGTGTGGAAGTTCACACCAGGTCTACAAGAATACTGTCACTAAAGAGGACGCAGCCAACATGCCGGAGAGCAAATCCACCTCCAGAGAGACCCGCGTGGGCTAGAGGAAAAGCCACAGCAACCCCCTGGGGCTCAGCAATGCCAAATCAGAAGCCCTGTCCCTGGGACACACTCAGCCTCTGCACAGGGACAGTCCCAGATGCCAGGCTGGGGACAGCTTTACTGGGAAGGCCTCGGGGCGAGATAAGGGTGAGGTCCAGGGCTTGTTGGCAGAGAGGAGCAGGCTTTGGGGGGGACAAAAAGCAGACCCCCCAGTACTGAGGGGGAGGTGACCGAGAGGACAGAGCCTTCTTAGAGGTATGCAACAAGAGGACACGAGATTAAGTTCATAAACTGAAAGGAGGGACGTCTGACCACATATACAGGAAAAGATTACCATGTGGGTAACTAAGCTTTGGAAAATCCAACATCACTTGATGACAATCATAAGATAAACTCACGATTGGCAAAACCAAAGCCCTACAAAATTGATCGCAATGACAACATCACTTGAACAGTACTGTATAATGCAGGCAAACACAGGGGTTCTATCTCTGAAAAAATAATTAAGGTCACACAAGGTGGCAGACATCACCTGTCACTGAAAAAGTCTTTTGATGAGAACAACCAATCACAACATAGGTCTCCAGATCAACTCTGTAGCTGGTTTTGGAAACATAGAGGGCTAGCAAGCCTGAATATTGAGATAATCTCTTTATCTAACATTTGTGAAAATGGATGTTTGATGACTCTGCCAAAAAGTTACTGACATCTTGCAAAGCGTGTGGGGAAGAGAAGTAGAATTACTCAAGCTGTATAAACAGTCATATGTACTTTAAAAAATAATTTGTTCAAAAGCGACTTGATGATCACTGGCTGAAGGAAGCTGCAAGGGAAGAGGCTGAGTAACTGACAGCTTCTTCCTCGAGCCGAAGGAGGCTCCTGAGGGCTAGAAGCTGAAGCTGCACTAACTCAGATCTCAGATAAGATGTAGGTTTTTTTAAAGCAATTAATTGAACAACTTGAGCTCCGAATTTTGTACGATTTTTACATCCTAGAACAAGGCTGCTTTCCCAAAAACTACATCTACATGTAGCCATAAATTTGATGCAAAAATTAAGAGGTTCCTCATGCAGGAAGAGATCGTAACTGTCCCTCACAGCCTGATCTGCAACACAAACATTCACAGCACAACTGTTTTCCAAGAATTAATAATAAGGATTTGATATCTATGATGTGACTTCTTCCAGCATCTGCAAGGCGGCAGTCATTTTCAATGACTTCATACCCGCCTACAGAACTGAACAAACGCCAGTTTCGCATTTTCAATAACCAGAAGCAGGCTTCACATTAGCTGTTAACCTCTCGGGCAGCCACACTTATCCTGGAATGTCACCAAAGGGATCCCAGGATTTGAAATCTGACATGACATCAGCGAAATACTGAGTCATCTCCTCCAGAACCACAGAAGACAGCTCGATGTACATTTGTTTTGGCTGCTACAAGCCACATACTCCCACGCTGCCAAATGACCAAAGGCATTCTCTTACTGTGCCTGGTAAGACACAGATGTTTGTACGTAGAACTATATGTGTGTGTATATATATACATATGTATATATTTGCAAATCTGTTTTTATATAGACTGTGCATGCAGGCATATATATTACATATACATCGTTTGTATAATTGTATTACACACATAAAAAAGGTCTCGGGGAAAATTCATTAGCATTCTCAAATTAATCATATTGTGCGTTGAAAGTATTTCAACAGGACCACAGCAGTTTCACTTCACAACAAAGTGCTCATATACTACATGACATCTGTGCCTGGAAGAGACAAAAACTAACTCACACTGCAATTGCATTCTTTGAGGCTAATTGGAAAAGCAGCCATTTCCCTCCCTTGCGTAATTTATTCTCTCCAGATGAGCGTTACTGGTTTTGTCTTGATGTTTCTGAAAGACATACTGTGGTGTAAGACATACTACTTGGTGCTGTCACTATCAATGAAATACCTAAACTAACTTCAGATAGCCTCCAAAAAAAAAAAAGTTAACAAGGCAAGACCATGAATTTTAGAGATACCTGTGGAGACTACTTAGAGTTTACTAAATATGTTTGTTCCAAAAATATTTTTAATTTAGAAGACTGTCAAAAGCCCCACTCAATTTCCCTTTCACTTCTGCCACAGCTGGAAAAAAAAAAAGCAAACCAACAAGACTTCCACGCTACTAGTGTAGCGCCACATATTTTGAGTGCTCACCTCTCATTTTTGAGGGAGGTGTGTTTTTAAAAGCAGGTTAACATCATTTCTTTCTGTGGTTTCACAAGATTTCCAATTTCTGAATGAGGTCGAGAGGTACAGGACAGTGATTTCTTAGCATTTCATCATTCTTTGGGAAGCGGACATTACCATCTGGCTGGTCCGAGGTCTAACAATTCACTCAACACACTGGTAAAACTCACCTACCACAGCCTCAGCACATCTGACAAGACTGTACTAGTACCATAGCAGCACTTCTCTTTACAAAAGCCTACCCAGGCACCAGACAAACTGCTTTCCCTCTGGCCGTTAAGAAGAAATCAAGTGCCAAATTCAACATGCAGCAATAGGTGTGTAGCCTCCCCATTCTCTAAGAGATACAAACTTCTCTGGCAAGATATTCGAGAATAATTCAGTCTAACAATGCAAACAAAGAAAATGATTCTGCCTGCTGCCTTCACTGTGCTGGTTTTGTTTCTCAGGCTGTATCCCCTCTATGACTACTTGCAGTGATTTATGCCTTGGAAGGCTTCCTGGCACTCTTTGCCAAAACGATATAACAAAACCATCAAAAAACCCCTCTTCCAGAGCAGATGTCTACTAAATTTTTCTCACCTTAGGCTTACAGTCTTGTCTCAGCCCTGTGAACACTGAAAAATACCAGAAGAGCTACAAGATCTAATTAAACAAGAAAAGGGCTAGAAAGGTGAACTTGCAATCCCAATGTTTCCTCTGGAAAAAATTAGATAAATTAGATGCTCTGCTTAACTTTGCATTTTCAATGAACTCTTCAAATCAACACTTACCTGGAAACTTTCTTCAATCTTTAAGGTTAACAAAAGTATCAGACAAGTTTAATTAAAACAAGAGACCTGGAACATGCCAAGACCTTTATAGCATTATGTATGTTAGCATTATATAGATGCTCGAGGTACGCATCTATGTAATGTAACGTGACACAACCGCAGAGATCCGTACAAGGGGGAAGTACTTTGTTCACCTCTATCTCCATGCTCAATTTCACAGAACAAATAGGATCAGTAAAAAGAAAATAAAGTCATATGTAAGAGTTTGAAGAAACTTTTCTGCATTTTGAAGGAGACAGAGAAGGATGAGATCTTTTTGCAAGCCTTTTGAGGTAAAGGCTGCCACGTAACTGAGTCAAACCAATTCACTATCATTTGCTGCACAGAACATGTACAACTTCAGGGAAAATCTCAGAAACAAGAAGGAAAAGATCCTCTGTTTCAGGGATATGACTACACTATGGCCAACAATTGTAGCATATGGTGAATAACGCTACCGTGTAGAGTTTACTTTCCCAGATAAAGCACATTTTCTTTGAGTGACTGGTTGCTGATACAATGAGTCACTTGACTGCCTGAAGTACGAGCTTGAATGCTTTAAAAGGAATGACCGGGAACCACTGAGTTACAGTATGTGTAGTTGTGTAGGAACAACAGGCTTTAAATAAACCACTGACTCACCTTGTCACGCAAATGATGCTCTGCAGCCTCAATATTCAAAGGATCATCAAAATTCAAAAGGTCCTGGAAAAGAAACAGATGACATTATAGAGTTCCCACTCACTGCATCATACAAGGAATCAAAAGCCCTAATGAGCAAGATAATGAAAGAAAGCAAAGAAAACCAGTGTAGTGCCATTTTCTCACCACCTTGATAGGTATGCCTGCCAAAGGTAGATGCAAATGAGTTTGATGATTGCCCACCAAATCACAAGTCAATTAAAGGACAACAGCAGCAAGGCATTCAACCCCCTGTGGTGGCTCGCCACACAGCCCCATGACACTTCTCTCTGGCAGTGATGCATTTCTATCGGAAAACTGAGACAGTTTTAAATCAAATTTTGAAGGAACATTCAAAGTTTCAGGAGGCTCAATTCCTGTTGTGGTCCCCCACCCCACCCACCCCAGGGTAAAATAAACACTTAAAAAAAAAAGGTTCAGACCTGCAAATGGCCTGGTGATAAAGCAGGAGTTTCCTTAATACCATCTCCAATAGCCAAGAAATCTCATTCCCGCTGAGAAGAAACTGCATGACCCGGAGCGTGACAGATAGGAAGGTTTTAGTGCCATGGCAAAAACAGGGCCCAGAGGAAAGGGAGTGCCAAAGACCCCAAAAGCAAAGGGCATATGGGGGCAGGGAGCAAAAACTGTCAAAACAAATTGTCAGTTTCATCTCAATAAATATTAACTTTGTAAGGAGAAAGGGTCTAGGGTTAAAACCAAAGGAAACCAAGATGCTGATAAAAGGGGAATCATCATAAAAAAACCCCACTGAATCCCAAACCTGCCCTATTCTGCCTGCAGCCCAGATCACTTTCCCCAGTTTAAGGTTAGCCTGTGACAGCAGTGAAGTGCTATTGTTTCTCAAGTGTGAAAGGCTCGTGTCACTCTGACTGGTTTTCAAGCAGAAAACCTCCCATCTCATTCAAACTGGACACCAATCCACCTCATTTTCACTTACTTACTTCAAGAAAACCCCCAAAGAATCTTCAAGGCCAGTACAGTCCAAAGCCAGCTTTTCAAAGCCCAATTATTTCTAAAAAGCTGACTGTGAGGGAAATCGAAAAGGCGAGCCGGGAAGCCCAGCTCTTACCGGCCATGACAAATCCCTGCAGTCTCCAATGCGTGACCATCGCTCTTTGCAGCTGTTTGCCCAACAGATTATTTTTATGGGCAGTTCTCTCCCTGAAGGCACTTCTTTGTACCTCCAGTGGATTTCGCTTTCTTCCAGTTACTTAGCATGCAGTGGGAGACTAACTGTGAAATGCAATTACTCTTTGTTGAAAAGGCAAATGCTCTCCAATCTTCTAAATCCATTTACCAAAGAAGTTGTCAAAACAAATCAAGCCTTTGGATGCCAGGAAAGCTCAGGAGATTGTAGCCAGTGACTGGCTACAGTCTATGCTACAGGTTTTAGGAATGCACCGTGATCCGGGTGATAGTGCTGTGAGCACTGGCGCTGCTTTGCCTCTCCTCCTGTAGGTAGTTGTGGAAGGAATTCCGCTCTCCGGAAACAGGCTGGGGCTAGCAAAGCCCACAGCGATGATCCTCACCCAGAGCTTTTCACAGCCTCCTTGTACACCCTGGAGTGGCTGGGTTGACTCTCCAGAGTTAGTGACAAATGTGGTGACCAAGTTGGTGCCTTTCTTTGCTTCTTCCTGACCTTCCTACCCAGGACCAATGGCTGGGGAAGGGGACCATAACCCTGGACTCCCTAAAATAAGGCAGCTTTTGTACAGTAAAGCCTTAGCCTCTCTCCGCCTTTAGGGCAAAAGCAGCTGTGGTATCCTGCCTGCCTCTTGCAGCTTCCTGCCCTCTCCTCCATTTTCAAGTTGCTCCTGTAATTACGAGGCACAGATTTCTCCTAAGGAAAAGGGAGAAAAGGGGAACTCTGAACAAAACCATATCATTTCTGTAACAAGTCAGGGTTTATGCAAATTCTGTGGGTGGGTACTGAGGCCCTTGAACAGGAATGTAAGTGTTCAAAACAGGAATGAGACTGCAGGGCAGTCATTAACTCCTAAAAATAATTTTCTAAAAACATAACACCAACACAATTCCTTCTCAGAGCAATATGAATTTCTCTTTCCTGCAAACTAGCAGAAGGAAATTTCATACCGTGTGGAATATCCCAAGTAACTTGCTACTAAAATATCCCTAATATTCATAGTCCAAAGTAAAAACCATGTATGAAAAAGCTTGCTTATCAGACTGTCTGTATGAGTCTCACAGTTATACAAACAAAAACACAAATGATTTCATACTCGTACAACACCCACTGAAGCCAAACCAAATAATGGCCTCAAGTTTAAGAGGCAACAGATGAGGTTCACATTAGGTGATGCTGACACCAAATCATGCAGGAAAAAGGAAAGTGGATAAGCAAAAGATTCATTTACTTACAGTAAATAAAGAGTTTAACCCCCAGACAACATCCTGCAAAGGAAAAGCACAGTCAGTTAGGCATGCAATTCAGGTGCATTTCACGTTCACCTAATTTATTTATCTATTAATCCATGAAATTACTCGAAATCAAATCTAGATTAAGGGTGATGTTTTACTAATTTAAATCAAAATATCAAAAAAGCTTTCCCATTTCACGGATGCTTGATATTTAGAAGTCACCAAAAAATAAATGCCGCATATTCAAATGTGAGTTCAGATCTTTCTGTGTGTATAGGAGCCTTATTCCTGTTGCTTCTCTGCTCAAGGAGAGGAATAATACCTTAGTACATGCCACCAACTGACTGCACTGCTTAGTTCAAAGGATGGCTATAAAACTGAATCCATTCTTAAAATTAAAAAGACAGCGTCAGACAAGTAATTGAAACTGTGTCAAAATACTAGAGAAAAATGATTTAGGTGTAGCCTGAGTATGGAGAAATACCGTTCCTGTATGAGCATGTGTCTCAAATCCTTTTACTGCCTTTAAGTATCTATTTAAACACAGCTGAATAGAGAGGGTTTGCAATTTGTGCAAACAGCAAGCTTCAGGGGATCTGCCTACAAATGGTGCCATCGAACACAGGTTATTCCGGGGTGGGCATCTCCAAAAGGGTTCCACTAGCACTGACCTAAGAGCCCACATCCTCAGTTACAACCTTCAGAGAACAAGAAAATGCATAAGATCCAACTATTACAGAAATAGACTTAAAAGCTTCACCTGTCACCAACTCTGAGGCTAAGCTTTTCTACCTAGAAAAAAGATTCTTTTTTTTAGTTGTAGCATAACTAAAGCTACCCTACAGCAAAATCCCGCTGATGTCTGGGCACTGGAGCTCACACCTACCAGAGAATTAAGATCAGCATTGCACTTCCTGCCCTTACAGACTGCTAGCACTTGACTGCCTACCCAAGAAAGTCACGCTGCCCGATTTCCAGCAGTGGGACAAACACTGCACATGAATCGTTTCATCACTAAAATGTACCTTTCGCAATACAGATAAAAGCCTCAAAGTAAGAACTTCTATCCACGGCAAAAAACTTCTATAAACGAGCATATTTCAGTTTGTTTCCTGTTCCGGGCCCTCTGCCGACTGTGGTGGACCACAGAAATCCATATCACTTAAGAACACTATCCAATTATGCCCTAATGAAAAAGACATGATGTCAGCATTATCTGGGTAACAGCCTCTCACGATCCAGTCTTCCTTCGATCTTGCACAACCAGCCTACTTGGTTTATCTGGTTTTAATAACGTAAATCTGCCCAACAAAGCTGATATTGTCAGACAGCATTTTCAGTTTCAGCATCTTCTCCTAACAGAGCCTCTGAATTCATCAGATGCAGCAGACAGTAACTCTTTTAAACATACTCATCACCTTCAATAGCAACACAGATACAGAAACTGAGAAAAAGGACATACCCGAGACACCTAAGAATTACAGTTATCCGTACATTTCAAGACTCCAGTGCTGAGCAGTCATCCCCACTCCCAAATAGCCATACTGTCAGTTCCTTCTCAAGTATTGAGAAAATGGACTATTTCAAATAACGGATGAAAGCCATCATTTTATCCTTTATTTCAGTTTTGTTCCGCTTGTTCAATTACAACTACAGTCACAGAAACAAGGCAGAGCAGAGGTTAGCAAAACATGGTAGTAAGGAAGCCTGTTATTAAGCAAACCCAGGGATAAACTATTTGTACAGTGCAGTGGTGCTAGAAAAAGTAAGACAAAATCACTGATTAAAGGAGGATTTCAGTGGTGTGGAGAGCCGGCAAGAGTAGGAACAGACATGAAGGTCTCAACCTCCACTTCACTCTCCTGCATTCAGGCATGAGAGGGTGCGCAGCACAGCACAGGCCCCCAGGGTGCCACCGCTCCTAGGGTCCGCGTGCTCAGGTGCCCCTGTGGATGCTGTCCCTGGCAGTGTGTGTAACCAGGGACAGCTGAGAGTTGTCTCCCTCTCCAGCCAGCCAACACTGCCCAGCAGATGCTCTGGCCCCTGCAGGTCAGGAGCCCCTTCCACTGCTGCCCTCAAAGGCTGTATTGTCCTTAGGAGAGGCAGAGTGAATGTCTTGGGGGTGTTAAGAATGTCTTGCATCTGATTTTAACCCACCGTGTATTTCCCATACCCTTTGGATAATGGGACCTTACTAATTTGCTCTATTCCACTTGAAGTAGGAATAAATTAACTTTTTAAGGCTCATCTTTCATCTACACCATGTGACAGCAAACTGCAGCTGCACAATTACAATACTGAATGTTAAAAAGTATCCTAAAGAGGAACGAGGAGCTCACGCTAGTGCACTGGGGTCTGTCCATTTCCAAATCCTGCCTGAACACCAAAAGAGCATTCACAGGGTTGCAAAGTGTTCACAACTCTTCAACCACTCACTTACCAGCATGGCTAAAAAGCAGCAAACAACAGAGGAACTCAGCCGCATTGATTATGAAGTCCTGAAGAATCTGACATACATTTAACAGTGCTCTAAAGCCTCTGGTCTCCCAGAGCTTCCCCACCGGACACCTGCAGATTGTCTCTCCAGACAAAACAGCTTCTGCTCCAACAAGCCGTGACAAGCCCCACCTTCCATGAGTAAATGTTGCAACGCAAAATGGACATGTAAATTATATCAAATTATTTTCCCATTCCATAAACACCTACCCTTTGAAGTTTACCTAAATTGCTCCCAAATTCTCATTTGCTGAACTCTGCTTTTAAGACTTTGAGACACTTGACTCATTATTGAATCCAAGCTGGATTTGCACTGAGTTCTATCCAAAAGAGAAAAAACCAACCAACCAAAAAAACCCACCGCACAAAAACCCAACAAACCCCAAACACAAGACCCCAGCAAAAGCCTCTCTAAGGCTCTGAGTTTTCAGTGCTGTACATTTTCATAGCCATTCTAGACACCAAAAAGCATTAAAGGATTATTATTACTGAATAACTTATGTATTAAATTCTTAATATCATTTCTGATCTGTTTCCAGCTATTCAAGTTTTATGATTTGCTGGATTCATTTTATACCCTTGCATGGCGTCATAAAAAATAATGCTGAATTACTACCAGAGGGCAACACTTTTTGTAATGAGTTTTGAGGCTAGGGTGGATTCAAATCTATCATATTGAGAAAGGGAAGTGGGATGGAACAGATGAGCAAGAGAGAAGCAAGTATTTCATATTTGAAAAACTTGACACTGTTGCATTGCAAAAATAATCACTTTACATTATTCACTTCAGCAGAGCTGCTTGCTGCATGTGGATAAGCACTTGCCTGAGCACTTGCTTCACATTTTCCTGCCAAACTAAAAGGATTTGCAAGCCACTGAAGAACAGATCCTGTCAGAGCTAACAGTTAAAAAACTTCAGGTTTTTTTTAATGTAATAAAGCATCATCCTTGGCTTCAAACATTTACTGAACTTGTGGCTTAAGTACGCTGAAAGCAGAAAGTTAACCCTATGGGCAAGAATTTTTAAAGGTTATCTTCCCACGTAGAAGCAGGGCAGATGTCGCCTTAAAATGTTAATAATGCACACCTTTATGCTGCTCCACTTCAATGAGAGAATCTGATTGCAAAAGCAGAATGAGACACAGGGATCTGTCTGTTCACATGGCAAATACCTGACAAGCCCACTTCCTTTAAAGTGCTTCTTTTTGTCTACTTTCTTCTACGCGTTTAACATCAAAGGTATGGGTACAAGTACACCCACTACTGAGGGGCAACCTCAGAGCAAAACTGAGGACCTCTTGTGTGTGTCGTAATGAAGCAGCACGGTCTGCTTGGGGTGGACCCCACAGAAAAGGCTGCAGAATTCCCCAGACCTCTTAAACTAGTTTCTGCTCCAGCCGTGCCCTGGCTGTCCCAGGGCTGTGCCCTCTCCCTGTCGCCCTGGTCTCCCGGAGGCTTTGCGTCAGCACAGACATCACTCCCGAGGTCAGATGCCTTTGTAAAGCCACTGCAGGTCTCAGGTAAGCATGTGTTTTTAATCCCACTTTACTACGTTAGTTCAGAAGATTCAAGTATCATACTTGAACTAGAGCAGTACCCGGTGAAGTCCAGAGTGGAAAATGAAGGACATACGCTCTGCTCCTTGGCACTGTCACTATTTTGAGCTCAAGCATGGGGAAGTCAACACAAGCAAGTCAGAACATCAACAGACTGTTATAAATAACCCTTTATAATCACTCTTTTTCATGCTTGAGCACTTTTGTGTTGTATTTGAGAGAAAAGTTACATTAAAACCCTGCCCACAGATTTATTTATGGCATGCCAAATGAGGAAAAACATCTGCCATTGCAGCAATGTTTAAAGTTCAACAGCAATGAATCAAAATACTAAATACAGCTTTTGAAATAGCCTCTCCTGAGGCTAAAGAGTCTCAGAGCGTTGCATTTGTAGGAGGTCCTAATTCATTTAGTCACCAAATCTTCCCAACGACAGTTCTCACAACCACTTCACACAAGCAACGCCATCGAAACCACGCAACAGACAAGCCTTTAGCTGTGCTTGCCGATGTTTGGAAATGGAACCACACAGCACTTCTTCTGAAGAGAGTAAACATGTAAATTGCAAATTAAGAGTTTCTTTTAACAGCCAAAGTATACTTAATACATTAATTTAAGCAAAGAACAAGCCAGACAAAAGCAGCTAATGAACTTCCAATCAAAGAAACGTCTTTAGAGATCCAAGGAGCACTTCTGATCTAATAGACTGATTAAATTAAAGCTTGTTGCTAAACCATTTTTTACATACGAACAATTTAACCCATGCAGATCAATGAAAGGAGCAGCAGTCATTTATACAAGCAGATGTCTGAAGCAATTTTTTAAATTTTTTTTTTAAACCAACTGAAGCAGTAGCTCCAATAAAAGAGGTGTCAAGCTTTGTACATCTCAGTTTGCTAAAGGGCTTGAAATTACCCCTAAAACCTCAGCATGCTGAAGTGAGGCCACTGCATGGCTTTCTCCTGGGGCAGCGCTCTGCTGTCCTGTCTGCCTACACACCACCTCATGATGGTTTTCCACTTCCATTCACCTTCTTCAATCACCTTGTACAAAGCAGCCCAGCTTCCTTCTCTCTCTTCATTGCAGCCTAGAAAACCAAGCATCCTTCATCCCACCCAGCCCCACCTTCCCAGGCTCTGTTGGGCTTCTCTTTCTGCCTCCTCAACACACCTCCACAAACCCCTCTGCATTCTCCCCATGGACTAACCACCTGTTTGCAACCACTACAGCGTAACTGACTGCACAACACTTACCACTGGTTCAAGGGGTTTAAAAAAAAAAAAAAAAAAAAGGTGGTACGTTTTCATGCCAAAGACGGTCAGCACTTTTTAGCTTACAAAAAACCTGCTTCCCTCCTAAGCAGTCTTCTCCCAAATAAAATGTTTTCTTTTACATTTCCTCTCCCTGTCCTGCTCCCCGCTAATCTTGCATGTAACACTGCTACAGTTATCTTACAAAATTCCTGCAGCAGGTAAAACACCATTTCCACCTGGAATAAGGTGGTGAAGAGAACATCAGCTTTCTTGCATCAGCCACAAAGGCCATCTCAATTCTCATGTGCCTGCAATCCCAGCTCATGCTTCCCACCCAAACACAACAACAGTAGCTTATTTAGAGGGCTTTGGGTAATTTAAATGGCATGAACTGCTCCAGTTAGCAAACACAATAAAAGGAGGAAGGCTGGAAAACGATTTCTTCTGTGCTCAAATATACTAGCGGGAAGAAAACAGGAACAATTATAGTCTGTTCTTCTCCCAGACTAGGACAGTTGGGAATTGCCAAGTACGCAGGAGCACTCTTCTAAAATTCCTTATTTTTGTTACTGACTCCTTGACACTTGTCCCCGAGGTTACTTCAGAGCAAGCAGATAATCTTTTACAAATTGTTCCCAGGGGAATTCTGTGATAGCTTCTTCACGAACTACACTACAGTGATTATGAACACTAAAGCAATCGCCCTCCGGAGACCAGTCTACCCAATTGATTAAAGTTGACACAAATTGTGTATTCGACAATTTGGGGAAAACAAGCATGGTTTAATTAGACTTACTAATGTACTGCACTGTTCTACTGAATCACTCTTTAAAAACGTGCTAGTAATAGTAGCTACTGTATTTCAAACAAGGATTCGGATTTGTTTTAGCCATTAGAGAGAGAAAAAGAAATTTCTTGTAAATCTTTTATGAAGCAAAGGTTATTATCAGACATTGATTTTCACCACCCTGGGCATAGGCGGGGGGGGTGTGGATAACTTCTTACAAAACTGATACGATACAGCTGATTTATAAAATCAAAATACAACACAACACAAACAATTTGTTTCTCCCCAGTGCTCAGAGGCTCTATATTGATCTACGCCCAGGGAGGCAGCAGACACCTTGACAGGAGTCCATCTCGCCCTTGAGATCGCACATACAATTTCTCAGGTGCTCAGTTCTGCAACCTTGGTGATCATGACCAAGAAGATACCAGGAGATGGATGTAGAATTCATGTAAGATCAAGAATCTCCTTGCTAAACCATGCTTGACTTCCCAGTAATTTCTCCTCCTGCACAGTAAGAGCTGCCATTTGTGCTCTTTGCCACTGCTATCAAGCCTTTAGCTTTCTTCCTTTGATGACTTCCTCCTCCTAATGTTCCCATTATGGGGGACAAGTATATTCCATCCGGGAAGGCAGCTTTTACAAGCACATGCTTTCATATTTCTACATACAGCACAGGGACCCATTCCAAAATAGGATTTGAATAAATCAACAGCAGAACAATGTTACTAAAATGCTGGCGGAGAAAAAATAGTATCAGCAGCAAGAATTGAGAACACCAGAGAACAACCAGGTTTACTTTTTTCCCCTTCATCCTGAAGACAGCAACTGTTATTATCTGCTTAAAATATTCCTCTGTGCTAATTACATATAATTCTGACAGCAGACTACCTGTTTTCATTAAGACGATGAATGAAAGTTTTGTGCTTATACTGATGTTTTTTTAAAACCACTCAGGTTTACACTTAAACATAACTGGAAAAATTAAGTCAAGACCCTCTGATTTATTTCTTCAAGAGATTACAGTTTGACATTTGCATGATTTCAGGTAAAGTAATTTTACTGTCTGAAGACAACAACAGAACCAAGGCAACAAATAAGGCATATTTTCCCATTTAGTATTAAATGCTAATTAAATAAGCATGCCTCTTATGGATAAACTCCAAATAGCAATAGTTTCTCATAAACGACTCTTAATTCCTTTTAGATTAGATTATCTAATAACACAGGCAGATATTTCTTAACCTGGCATCTAAAGTTATGGAAGGGAATTCCTGAAAAGAAAAAAAGTTTTCCTACAAGTGGGTATAAAGAGCTGTCTGCATATCTGTAGTTTACGACTACCTTGATGTTTTCCATTCCCGCTCCTTTCTCTCAAAAAAAAAAAAAAAAGCTCTTTGATATATCTCAATGAAGAACTGAAATACATATACACCTTACCAGTAAACGTAGATCCTCCAGAAAATATAAAAGTAAAAAAAAAAAGAAACCGAAAAAGGACCAAATATTCCTTATCAGCCTCATCAGAGATTTTAAAATACTGGTTTTAACATTACTATGCTCAGGCCTGCAGAGTCAGAGTTGCGCAAGTGTGCTTTGATTACTTTTCTGGTTCATAAATCCGTCACTGACCAATTTCCAGTTGTAGTTTGCTAGAGATAATTGCAGAAGGAATAGCTTGACTTTTAGAACCAATTAGGCAATCACAATACACAGATCCACTTCCTTTATTTTTTAAAATCAATCACCCGAGATAATTTTATAGCAAAGTGAAAACAAGCATTTGAGAGAAAGCTGATGAATGCTAGGGAGGCCTATCTTAACTAGGCAAATGGTACTCACTGCAAATAAGGTACAAGGAAGCACGTGCTGAGGACAGCAGGAGCTCCTGAAGCACTTTTGAGTTTGAAAGTGGAATTATTCAGGGAGAAGAAGCAGGGTACCAGAGCAACAACAACAGTGTTATTTTATACTAGGTATTTAAAAGCCAGTATCTTCAGTGACAAAAATCTGAGAACAGAATGGAATTAAAACCACCTATTTGCTTTTCGCCTGTAAAGCTTCTAGTTTTGACCATCTGACCTAAATGCAGGAGAAAAGTGAGCTTAGTCTGAGCTGAGGCCCAAAATAACTTCAGCAGTTCTTCACTTTATGAATACTCTGTTCTAGAGAGGAAAGAAGCAAGCAATAAAGTGATGCAGAACATAACAAAATGGAGACAGAAAGGCAAATAAGCTCCTGTTGCTAACTCAGAGGTAGCTATAAAGAAGTAAAAGATCACACGGAGATGAGTTAGAAACCATTGCATCAGTTTTTACACAATCCATAAGCAAACTGCTACCAGAAATTATCTAATAATTTAGGATTCAGGAGTGTTTCTATGGACAAAGAAAACATTTACAATTGCGTCAACAGTGACTAAAAATATATAGATTGCTTTAAAACATTAACCCACCAATGACATGTTTCAAGTTTAAAGCCCACTTTTCTTCATAACCTGATTTAAAGAGCACCTAACGCAGGAATTCAGAAATAGCACATTTCTTTAGTGTCTTCACCAGTACACAGGCTGCTGTTCAGTGGTCCACGGAAATGTGTTCAGCAGCAGGAAGAAGTAAAGTGGAAAAAAGATAACGCTCAACGCTTAGTAACTGAAGGAGAATTCAATCGTGGAAGAGATGACACTGAGTGCAACACAATGCTAGGACATAAAACTGAGTTAGCTTTTTTATCCCCTTAAGAATTCTCTACTCTGTTAAAACACATTTTATCAGATAACTTTTAATGAGTATTTAGGAGATTTTATTTTTTATTTCTGAAAGTTAAAAGGCATAATTTAAATGCCTCTTCAAGTTTCTACCCATTCAATACTAAAGAAAAAGTGTTAAAAAGGTCACAGCAGTTTGTTTTGAAAGATTTCTCTTGTAAGAGCTCTGCTGCCACCACAAGGATACAGAAGATGAGACAATCTAAAACTTCTAAAAGTTAAGCCTTCAAAAGGTTAAGCACGTAACACGAATGCATGCAGTAGCACGCAGCAGAACTGGCTTGTGCATGTGCCTTTGAGGTTTTGTTACCTATTTGGGTTTACTAATGCACTCGGAATGGCTGCGTCAGTAATACCTACCAATTTTTGTCACAGATTTACAGTACATTCACATTCTCAAATATTTTAGCAGTGTCTTATTAGAGTCCTTTATTGGACAAATTTGGGTACTACTCCAGAAAAGCAGGCTGCCTTCATATTATTGTTGTGTGGAATATGAAATGCTACTTTCAAGCCCATCATTGCCCAAGACCAGATACTATCTATAGCACTACTGTGCAAATTCACACAATATTCCGCTTGTGGAGATGAGCAGGTTCTCCAAACCATGGCATCCAAGTGTTGGCAACGAAGGATTAGTGAGCGCAGGTGACATGTTAAGAGATAAAGGGATAAAAGTAACCTGGGTCATATCTCATGGCTCTTGTTTACTAGCAGTCACACATTGTTTCATATAATTCTGTGGTCTATTGTTAACATGTACCTACCACAGTTGTTAATGCATAATGACAAGTAACTCGGCTGTGTGGACATAGTGTTGATAAACCAGCACCATTGCATATTTTCCATCTCAAAAGAATGTGTAGCCTGAAATCTAACCCCTTGGACACTAATCAACCTTCAAAACCCACAGGAAGGCATGCATGAAGCTTCACAGGTGACAGTCAGCCAAAGATCCGAAAGAACACCTGATAGAGCAGCCACCAGGAACCCTGGCTCTGACCAAGACCCACTTTTCCCATGTTTATTAGTCCTTTCAAAGAGCACACTCGTAATGGATGAAGAATATCTTCAACAAAGAACAGACTCACTCCAGATCCTAGTTACCATCTAAGTACAACCTGTATCCCAAGCAAAATCACTGTTTAGGCAACAGTGCTTGCAGATAACCGACATCCCCAATGGCTACTTCTGCTCACAATTTTTTCTAAGTTCCTTTTTGTACTGGAGGCCCAGTGTAACAACAGTGTTTCTACAGAGGCACAACTTGGAAGTTAGGATTAACACGTGGCACTTATTTTTTGTGATGACACTTATTTTTTGTGATGACACTTATTTTTTGTGATGAGTAAAAACAATGACAAGTGAGAGAACGCTTACTGAAACGGCACATTTATTTAAAATTTAAAATGGAGATTCTGAAGACAGAAAGTAAGGAATGAAAACTTTGCAATTTGGGGGCAGTTTGTTTTGGGTTTTTTTTTGTTTGGGTTTTTTTTTTTTTTTTGGTTTTTTTTTTTAAGCTATAAAATGTGAGCCTGCAACTGTGATATTTCAATGCTCATAGGGAAAAAACAAAATCCAAGGGGGACGCTGGATTTTCTTTTTTCTTTTTAAAGTTAAGCTACCAGCTCCTTTTTCCTTGCTCAGTCTTTCATTTCAACACCTATAGACATAGTTCCTGGGTTTTTTTTGTTTGGGCTCGTGGAGTTTTTTCCCCCCTCTAACTTATTGAAGGTAAAAACACCCTAAAATACTTCATAATATCCAGTAACGTGAGTCTCCTGGTAGTTGAGATTCCAGGATGTTTAATCTATGGAATTAATTACATGCAATTATCAAACTGATGCACGAATAAAATGAAAAAGAAGATTAATACACATCTTCCATCAACACTGAGGATAAGAAGTACACGTAATGTCAACAATTATTTCCAGTTACAGTCTTAACATATAGCCGTATTTTAATCTCTAGTAGAAAGATATGATGAGCAAAGCTAGAAGAGCAGATAAAAACATCTGTACAGTCTTGCCCTATTGCAGTATTGGCCATTTTCTAATGGCTGAAGCTTAAAACTTATAGTCCAAAAACTTTCTCTAGGAATGAAATACATGGACGGGAACAGAACCAGTTAATTTAATTACACAGTCTATGTCTTGACTTAACTTAACATGAAAACAGAAACACAAGGGCAAGCCAAAACCATAGTAGGGTGTTTATGAAAACCCACAAAACAGCACATACACTGATTCTGCTCCACTTTTCAGAAAGTCAGATGCTCACAAAGAGATTTTACAGATGAAGAAAGCCAGATCTCATTCATAGTGCCAAAAAGGAAATCAACTATTAGACAAAACTCATTTTCAATTTGTTTTTTGAAAGAAAACAAACATCTTACATGTATACCTTTAACTACATAATGTAGCTAACATTCTTTAAGAACCAATTCTGGCAAGGTTCCTGGTAAAAGCAAAAGGGAGATTGCTGCTCAGTGCTCTGCAAGACTCTTCTGGCAGCAAGGACATGTAACAGTAAACTGACAACCAACCACTTCCCATCGCAATACAAGAACGGTCACTGTGCTGAAGCGCACGTACTTAACGACACCCTCCCTAAGAGTATTTCATACTGGCACCATGACTCTGAATGTATTAACACTGCCCAGCGGTGCAGTGGCAATTTCAACAACTACCAGCAATTTCACAGGGGCCAGACTTCACTTACATTTTAGTGACTCAGGTAAAATGACATTTGAGGCAAGGTTAGAGGGAAGAGGCAGTTAGTTCCCTTCCGGAGTGACTAAAACAGTCAAGAGTGCCCTGCTTTATGCAATACCTAAATGCAGATCCGTTGATCCCCCTTTGAACGCTCAGGATGAAACAGAATTCAAGACAGTGCAATAACTACACCCCGATTCTGTTCCATGTAGTGTTTCTCCCAAATCCATCTTGCCCTTCACTTTTCCAAGTTCCTCTACTTGGGGGAGAGAGGGGCACAGGGACGTTTATCAGGAACATTAATATAACGGAAATTACAAGGGTTATGGATTACTGTTAGTCTTGCTCACATCAATGTTCTTGTATTTGTTGTCTGGGTAAACAAAAGCAGATCAATCCTACCGAGCAGTTTCTCAGGGTCACCTGTAATTCCACAAAACCTTTTATCAGTCAGAACAGCATTTGTGCAGTTACGCTAAAACTAGCAAACATTTCTAGAACACTGTACTTGTTTCAGTACTGCCACCAACACTTGTTCAAAGACAAAAAACTCTGTTGTTCCTAGAGCAAACTGCATTATCTGTCTCTTTCCAAGTCCATAAAAGTATTTTAAAAGATAGACCTAGTTCAATGTATGTATCTAAAAGGAAACAGTACCTTTAATGTTCTAGTTGGAGCCCAGCCAGTGCCATCAATTGAATGTTCTCTCAATAAACTGGAAAAGAGACACACATATTACACATTGCAATTTCTAGTTAAACAAACTTCATCAGAAAACTTCTCAGAAAACATTAAGAACATAGCAAGTAATTGCAACACAAGGTATTACCTCTTGCACTATCGCTAGGTACTGGGATCTTAAAGCACAAGAATTGGTATGTCTCCCTAGAATTACATTCTGCATAATGTCATTACAGATCTCCCGATCTGAGCTCAACCTTCGTCAAAAAAATCTGACTTATTTTCATCAAGCAAAATAAGAGTGACAGAAATCCTTGTGAGGCAGCCTCAGCATTGAACCTCTGTTTTCCCTGAGCACACAGACACATATGCTCCAGTTTAGAACATGTTCATTTTTGGCGAAGAGATAGGCTTGCAGAATGACCCATCTCTCACCAAATCTGGCACAGTTCAATCCAAAAAAGGGTATTTTTGGTGGGATTAGCAAGAAAGAGTATTATCATTTTCTCTCCTGCGAAAGGACTTCAGCTTCCTAGAGGCAGGGATAGGAAAGTGAAATAGTTTGGGTCTGTCTGCTGAGGAAGGTTCTACAACAACTGTAACATGAGCAAAAGCATCTCAAGCCTCCAGGGACACAGCGCAGGAAATTCTAGCGGCAGAGTCTTACAGCAGGTGAGCTATAATACAGCATGCAGAATATTTCAAGGCTTTACAAACAAATTCAACACCATACGAACCCAACTGGAAATCACTATGAAGACTACTCTGGGCAAGAGAGATTGCTTACAGGAGAAAAAAGTTCCTTATAAACTATAATACGCGCTCCTCAATTTTGATATAAACTTATATGAATATTAATATAAATAAATAAAATACAGACTTTCCAATATACCCACATACCATATAGGAATTTTATGCGACCTGCATATTATGCTACATATTAAGTCCGGTGAAACTGTTGCTATATTAACAAGTTGAAAACAGAAAGGTGCATTCAGTCGGTCAGGCATTCCTGGACCTTGCAGGTTAAAACATCAGGTGTTATGAGAAGTAAAAATACAGGAGACCAGAGCATAATTGAGAGATGAGCTGAAGTCTTGCTCACATTTGTGAAAGCAAAGTAATAATCTGAATGAGAAAGAGAGTCCGGAAAACTCTGAAGCATCGTTTCACAACCCTGCATCTTCCTCTGTTAAGAAGCCATCTAAAACTGAAAACTCATACAGTGAAGCATAAAAATTCATCTCTACTACTGAAATGATAGGGTTAAAGTGAAATAGTCCTAAACTATTAGATTTTACCAAATGTCAGGATGACATGCATTAAGTCATTTCTAAATTGCAGTACATATAGGCTATCCATATAGTTATTTATTGAATGTGCCAAGTTTTTAGTTCAAGGAAATACACTATGATTAGCATTATTCCTTGCCTAATGTAGAGAAGCTAGGAACAGGATGATCATACTGGACAAGACTATTCCATCTTGACTGTGTTGCTAATCTTATTTCTGTGCCTTAAAAAAGATAAAATATGCCATTACCACTAGTACAGCCCAAAACTAATTTCAAGAACATTAAAAATAGCATCTTGTGGCTGTGATTTTTGCCCATATTACAAAACGAAAAGCAAAATGCTGCTGAACAGGCAAGAGCCAGGATTTCCAGGTTTTGAGCAAATAAAGGACTTTTTAGTTTGCTTTCTGTCTGTTCCTCTTAAAGTTATGCTACAGTGCTCCCCTTTGCCTCTTCATATACCTCACATCTCTCTCAAAGCCCTGGCAGAAAAACAATGAAGACAGACAAGTGTGCCTTTGCCTGATATTTCTCATTTGCCGATATAATTCATTTTTAGAGCAGCATCCCTTTATGCGCTAACAAAAGCTTTTTCCCAGCACAGGATGTCCAGAGAAATGGCACCTCATGCTCTTCATGGGGATGACCTAGATATAACTGCCAGACGTTCTAGAGGTCTGAGTGGTGATCTGCTCTGAGTATCATACGCACAAACAGCAGAACGAACACCTAAAGGAGTAGAAATACACAAAACATCATGAACTAGTTTCGTGGATGAAGGAGTGCTGGGCTGCCAGGAAGCTCTCAAAAGGCACAACCAGCAGAATTTTTCTCCCCCACCCAATGCTTCAAGAGGCTTGCCTTTGACAAGCTGCCAGATACACCACAAAAACCACCTGTTCTACCTGGTTTTCAGGACACCTGATGGGCAGGAAAACCTGTTTACTTGAAGTCACTGTTCTAAAATAGCCAGGAGCGCCTGAAAGCTCATCTAGTATTATTTACCTTGAATAAACATTCAGAAGCTTCCCTTGTGATGCTGGAAAATGAATTTGCAGAAGTAAAGAGAGGGGTAAACCAACTGTACAGTTCCTGCAGCATTTCAGATTACTAAAGCTGGTGAGCAAGTGCCTGCCCTGGGGAAGAGGTGGCAGGGCTGACAGGACGGGGAGTGCTGTGGCATGAGCAGGAGTTTCTCAGCCAAGGAACTTCACCAGGAATAGAAAAGGACAGCAAAACACTATTTCCATTTGCTTTGTCTTCAGCTGTAGAGGATCCGAGAAAGCCAAGCAGGTCCTCAGTCATCAGGGGGACTGGAACTGATAACCACGCCTTACATCTGGCGTTCGCATCTAGGGAGACCTCCCAGGACATGATTTCAAATCCTTATATCCGAGTTCCTATGGGAAGACTGCAAAAATCACTATTTTTGAAGCTATAGTAACGAAAACAGTCACTGATATGACCAGCCAGCTGCTCAGCTTTCGTTTCCACAAACATTTTCTCATTCTGTGAATAGTTCCTGCATGGAGAAAAGCTTTCAGGATTATTTTCTTTTCAAATACACAGCATTCTAGAGAGACCTTGCAAAAACATCTACTGAACTGGGAACTGCATGGCTCTAGCAAGCTTAAAACTTTCTGAATGTCCAGTTGACATGACTTACAGCTTAAGTGACTGAGAATTATTGAAATGGGGAGATCAGTCCAGGAGAAAAGTCTGCTTTATGTAAAGATCTCAGATGAACACATTTATCAACATAAAATGTCAATTCCAACCAAACTTTTGCCTTCTTTTACCGACAGAAAGTATACTTCAAGGTAAGTTTGAATTGAAAATCCACTTCATAAACCCTCTACTGGCGGGGACACATTACAGGGGTTATTCTCTTGCTCACCTCCCGCTGCCCACCTCCCTGCTCAACCCAGTACAACCATTCTGGAGGCCATGCTATAGACTGGATGAGTGGAGCAATCTGTGTAGATAGTCTTTCTAAAGAGCTTTTTATTTCCACATCGCTGCAGCGGAGGAGACTGGGAACAGCATTGGGAAACAGAAACAGGTAATGAACTTAAATTAGCTTTTATAACTGGAGAAGTTTCAACACTGAGCTATACTAGATGATACAATTAATCAGTCTTCAAACCCTTCTCCGTTCAGCAGCCTTTAATATTGCCTCATGAAGTGACCAGATCTTAACTATAGACACCGACTGATGAAAAGACACATCCAGCAACAGCGACCACCTCACCACACAGCAGGAAAGCAGTGAAATTTCTGAGTGATTATAGTTCTGAGGAAAAGGATCTGCGGGTCCTGGTAGACAGCAAATTATCCGTGAGCAAGCAATGTGCCCTTGTTGCCAAAAAGGCCAGTGGAATCCTGGGCTGCACAGGGAAGAGTGTGGCCAGTAGGTCGAAGGAGGTCATTCTCCCCCTCTACTCTGCACTGGTGAGGCACAACTGGAATACTGTGTCCAGTTTTGGGCTCCCCAGTTCAAGAGGGGCAGGGAACTGCTGGAGCGAGTCCAGCGAAGGGCAACTAGGATGATTAAGGGATTGGAGCATCTCCCTTATGAGGAAAGGCTGAAGGAGCTGGGACTCTTTAGCTTGGAGAAGAGAAGGTTGAGGGGAGACCTGATTAATGTTTACAAGTATCTAAAGGGTGGGCTGAAGGAGGATGGAGTCAGGCTCTTTTCAGTGGTTCCCAGTGACAGGACGAGGGGCAATGGGCACAAGTTAGAACACAGGAAGTTCCGTTCAAATACACGGAAGAATTTCTTTACGGTGAGGGTGACAGCGCACTGGAACAGGCTGCCCAGGAAGTTGTGGAGTCCCCTTCTCTGGAGATTTTCAAGACCCGCCTGGATGCATTCCTGAGTGATGTGCTCTGGGCAATCCTGCTTTAGCAGGGGAGTTGGACTAGATCATCTCTAGAGGTCCCTTCCAACTCTAAAGATTCCGTGATTAAACTATTCTAAAAGCTTATGCAGTCAAGGAGGGAAAAAAACAAACAAAAAAAAGACCTCGGAGATCACATCAGTGCTGGGAGGGGAAGCAGCCAGTGGCATGCATTACACATTGCCAAGAAAGCAGTGGAGTGCTGTATGTAGTAAGCAAGCATATCCTCTCTTGATTTTTTTCTATCCATGTGTGCAGTGCAGAAAATACCCACAAGAATGGTCCACACCTAATCAATATGGTCCATTATT
This sequence comes from Rynchops niger, assembly GCA_013400035.1. Taxonomy (NCBI): domain Eukaryota; kingdom Metazoa; phylum Chordata; class Aves; order Charadriiformes; family Laridae; genus Rynchops; species Rynchops niger. The sequence goes on from VXBH01000265.1 coordinate 299,531, forward strand.
AATACGGTCGGGAGTAACTGCAATTCATAAAGCACAGAGAAACAACGCTTTTCCTGCCCAAAACTATTATACTTGACCACAAGTTTAATCATTTGGTATGTTTTAATTCAGGGATGATTATCAAACCAACACATACCATAGCGTGAGGTATGGTTAATGAAAGACAGTTGGGAAAAATATTGATATGGAATTTTTTTCTGCTTTTAAAAATAACCAAAGCTATTTTAATGTAAAGACTCTAGTATAAATTGATTGCAGGTACTACATATAGAAGCATTCTCCATTATAACAGGCATAAAGCAATCTATGTTATTTTAGTTTTTCCATTTAAATGGTAAGACATTTCAAAGGTTTGATATGTTAAAGTATCTGACAAGCAAATAAAGCTGACGTTTCAGTGCAGATGCTGAAAAAAGTGACTTCATTAAGTAGAATTCTGATGTTCCAACACTATGTTTATCTTTCATAATTAAACACATTTAAAGACAAGAAACAGTGAAATATTCTCAAAGAATGTGAAGAGGCTTTATTTAACTCAGAAGACGTAGCACTGTAATCACAGCTTAAACTTTTAGCTATTGTTTGGTGTCTAGTATTTTGTGTTCCCTGGTTCCAGACAGCTCGCTCATTCATTCCTTTACTTGTACTATTTGACTCAAAGTGTCTAAGCTTTCTCCACCGACTAAACTGCAAGGACGCTGGTGAAATTTAAACTATTAAAACATGATCCTTAAATCAGTCTCCCTACTGTCAAGTGACAAGTTCAGCTGCGTAAAATGCAGCAGTACTAGGATGCACTGAGAAACACCAGTGGGCTGGCAAATTTGCTAAAAGCAGCAATACATATTTGCCAAAGCAGCTTTTTGAATCCTCCAATCCCAAAGTGAGGTAAAGTCTACGGATGTTAGCCATTGCTGCCTGTACTCCTGCTGCAGGAGTCTGGTACTAATGAGCACCAGGAATGTACTGCAGCCTCCCCAGGCTGGCTTCTATCACCTTTTGATGATATGAGCTTCTCGTAAGCATGAATGAGACCACTGTGGCTAAAAGCACTGATATGAGCTCTTCGGCTGTTTGGCTGTTACCAGCTGATGAACCTGACCTGCCTACGAAGTGACAGATTACCCTGTGAAAACTTCTTTTTCACCAGGACCTTGAACACAACATTAAAATGGTTTTTAAATAGAGAAGAAAAATGTTGTTGGTTTTTTTTCTAAGCACTAATACACTACACATGGTGGCAACTGTTCTGGATTTTCAGAGCAACTTTCTGTCTCACTTATTTTCCTTTCTTCTGCTTCATCTAGCTTTTTCTTTTATGTCGCATTAACTTGAACAATGACAGTCATGCTTCTCTCTTCTGCTTATGCTTGGTTTCTGGCCAATTTCACCATCAGGTACTCAGGATGAAATAAAACTGAAATTACAAAGTTTTAGAAACTGATTTTGAAGAGGAAACATTTACTATCAAGCAAAACAATCTAACAACATAAGCCTCTCACTTTGATAAAGTAAAGCTTTTGGGCTTGGTATTTTGACTTGGACTCCTGCAACATTGTTTTAACTGTCAGATGCATCTTCTAGGGGATATTAAATGTTAAAATAAACAAACGGCAAATATGGAATAGTTACTGTCAAAGTTTAAGGAACACTTTTTCCTTCCTTTTTTAAATATAAATTCTGAAATATAAATTTTCAAGCACTTAACACATTCAGGCATTAAAACAAGTAAAGCCTTAAGCCCTCTCAGGGCCGGAGGACTATTCACCTACAGAGGGAGGAAAAGAAAACAATTAAGTTTTGTTTAGGTTGGAGTTTACATTTTTACCCTAAGTAGAACAAAACGTTAAGTCTTAACCTGAACAGTTAAGACTCTTAGAGAGAGCTCCACATGGTCTGTAACACAGAGCAAGAACAATACTTTCCGTAGTTCTAAGTTCCTAAGGGTCACATGCCATTGATTTGCAGAATCTCTTGAAAAAGATACTGGCATGAAAATTATATACAATGGTTTAATTACACAGAAAAACCTCCAAGGTTAAAAAAAAAATAGAATGCTGTTGCTACCTTAGGCAGATTTCTCCCGTCTCTGTAATGTTCGGATGCCAGATTCTTGTCAAGCATTTTACCTTTGGCGGCTGCCAGGAGAGAAAACAAATTATGACATTATCCTTTAAAATAAAACCATATCACTGTTACAAGTCACAGAAAAAGGCAAATGTATTTGTTATTCACAGCCTACGTTTGTATGTTAAAGACACCAGAAATATAACCCACGGGAGTCACACCAGCTTTCTCTGCACTTTTAGCTTCTCTCAAGTCTTTACAAAAGCTGGGCTGGTGTTACGACTTTTTCTTAGAAAAATATAACTTTAAAGAAACCCAAAAAAATTTATTCTCTTAGCCGGTTTACTTCAGGGAAAAGAAAACATTCTACATCATTCAGTTTCTTAACACTTAACCAGTAAGACATCGATTTAAACCGGAAAACTACTAAGTGTTTTCCCCCAAGGTTTATCCAAGTCAGTTTGTTAAAAACCAGCAGAGGATGCGATGGTAACAACTACATGAAAAGAACAGCTTCTTTAAACACAGACCTTCCTTTTCACAATTGAGTAGGAAGTATCAAAGAAGCATCAAGAGGGCGCGTCATACTTGAACTTTAGACACTAACATAAAAAGCCACCAAACTTATTTTCAGGCAAGACCACCAGATTTCTGAATTCCATGGTGGGTTTTGAAATACAGATTTCTTAAAATACAGTCTCATTTGCTCTAATTTTGTGAAGTAAATAAAGAGCAGGTCATAAAAATTCCAGTAGCTTAGCAACAGCACGTCGTTCCATCCACGCTCTCCAAATTACAGTTTGCAGCTTTCAATCAAGCAGATGATTTATCTTAGTAAGTGTACTGGAATACATCAGCACAGCACATCAGAACTTCAATTAAATCACATACTAGAGATGTGAAGCTATTTTCCTCCACTGCTTCCTGTGAAGTCTTCAGTCAAGAGACAAAACAGCTCGAACAGCTGTATTTGCATAGCAGCATGATGTGTTTTGTCTCATCGCTTTGTTCTCAACTGCCCAATTATCTTTTTAGTAAAATATTTTTTTAAATAAGACACCTTGGCTAAGAGATAAAAAAATATACATGGTACTGAATTACCCATAATATACCTGTCCGGCACCAAAACACCTATCACCATAACCCTTTTATAATATAGGCGTTGACTTTTCTCCACTCTTCTTTCATGTTTGTCCAATAAGTCAAGAACACCGACTGCCCCAGTGCTGGATCACAGCATTACTGAGAATTAAGTGGCATGCAGAAAACAGTCTCAAACTTTTTACCTTCAAAACAAATGTTCTTCTAAGAAGTTTTCTAACAGCACAGATTTTCATTAGCTACACCTTCATGTTGTTTAGAAATATTAAGTCTAGCTCTTAAGAAAGGGAAAGCAGCAGTATTTATTCCATGCCGGTAGATCAAGATAAAAAGAGTAAATTTCTACTATATGCACCTTCAAACAGGGAAAGTCTTGATGAATAGAAAAAAAGTAAGCTTCATACAAACTAAGTCTTTAAAAAAAAAAAAAATCCCCAAAGCCTCACAGAGTGAATGAACCAGTATCTCATTTTTTGTTCTGTGGAAACAATTCCTTTATCCTTTCATCAAAGCATTTTTCATTGCTAAAAATTAGGAAACCCCTTTCCTTACAGGTTTTCTCCTTCTCTCTTCTTGTTCCTCTGTTAGATAGACAGGACAACTGCAGCACTATCACATAAAGTATCTTCTGACAAAATCTCTACTTCAAGCTTGTTCCAAGTCATCTTTGAGTCTTCCTTAGACCAATAAATCCACACAAGATTTCCTCAAGGTGATTTTTCACTTGAATACCTACAACCATCTCCAGGCAGTACCTGTGATACTTGGATATCAAAGCTTACAAAACCCTTTTATTTCATCGCTAAACTCATCCTTTGCCTCAGATACCGGAAGCTGCAGAGGTAGATTCAGCCTCAGTTGAGGGTCACAACAGTGAACAAATTGATTTTCTTTTCCATGTCAAAGCAGAGGCTTATCTTTTAGGATCTCTCATTAGTTTTGATAATGAAAACCGTCTGACTTTTGTAACCGTTTTCAGTCCACTTCAACATATCGGTGAATACATACAGATGGTACAAGAAAGTATTGCAAGCATTTGAGAACTACGCATATACTGACTTCAGTTTTGGTAGAAGTTTTGCAGAACAACCTTCAGATAAAGTTTGGCTCATTATTAGTTGCATTTTTAAAGAAATCTCTCCCCTCCATTGCTCTCAGCAAATGAGAGATTGAATATAAAGTGCTAATCAATAAATGAACTTTATTAAAAATTTCAGATCTTGATCAATTTGGCACTCCAACATGGCGAGCGAAGCAATACAGATAAGTTATATCTGTCCTGTAACGGTAGTTTTTTGCTTCGCAACCCCTTCTCTAGAAAAGGGAAGGGGTTCCTAGCCGAATGTTGTTAAAGTCCCGGCTTTTGACCACTGCCTAAGGCACCTCATGTCATAAAACCTTGTTAAACTGGAGAGTCCCTATGACTGTCTACTCTGACAATGTAATATATCAGAACCATGGGAGTGGCAAACAAGGCCCAGCCTGTGGTGACAGACAGTTCAGTTTTACCTGAGTGTCACACCAGATCTGTACTATTAATCAGGTACAGTTCTTTACAGCACCAGGCCTCTAGTCGTGTAGCACCACTATTGCATGAGCTGCGCCTCAAAGCAGAGAAGGAGACTCTGTCTGCTTGTTTTTTTAAAATCAATCTCCCCCAGCCAATAGATTATTTTTTTATCATTACAATTCTAATTTTTTTTTTAAATAATATTTGCTCCCATCTCCCACTGACCTCCATTTCTGGGCAGCTGGTCAACCAAAAAAAACAGCGCTCGGGGGAAAAAGTGCTGCAGAGACAGAGAACAGGCAGCAGCACTTGGCACAGAAGGCACTTGCTGCGTACACCATTAAATGTTTTGCTTGCTGTTTCTCAGCTTCCCCTGACGTCTGTATGGCCAGCAACATTCCCATCAGGTTTTGTAAGCACAAACGCTAACAAACTTTGTTTGCTTTACACAAAAGCACAGTTAGCTTTCTAACAAGAACAATACTTGAAAATGCCAAGGGACAGCTTTACCAACAGATTTTAATATTTCTAACGGCAGGGTAGTTTGAGGAGATGCTACAAAATTAACTAACCCTGCTCCAGTTTTTGTCTCATGATCCCTCTGCAACATCTGTATCGGTACCAATCGCTTTCTCTTCTGACACAATATCCCATCACCAAAGAGAACAGCCCGCAGGCTATCTGGTAAATAATATATTACATTGTTAAAGAAGTCTTTCCTTCACTCTGTACACTTGCTAAGGATAAAAAAAAACGAGTACATTTGGAAAGTATGCAACATATTAGGGTCAGTTTCATGCACGTATGGATACACAAGCAGGGATCAGCCATTTTTCTTCCCAAATATGAAACATTAAGTGTTTTGAACTGTGGAGCAGGTGCAATCTACGCTCCCTGCCTGGGACAGGAAGGAGCCCTCATATACTAGTAGAGACTGACATGTCTCTTAGTAATTTAGCAGTTATCACAGAAAAAGGATGAACAGAATTCGCCATTCTGGCCCTATTTCCAACACTGGAGTTTAAAGAGCGAGCAAGAACTTTTAGCGTTAAGAGTTCTTTGTAGTAGTTTCACACCAACAGTGAAAAAATAAAAAAAGATAAAGATCCCAGGTCTGCCTTAATCGGGCAGAAAGAAATTTAACTGAGAACACAGAGAGAGTAAATATTAAAACATAAAGACGACAGCAGTCAAGTGCTCATTAAGTGTACTAACTGAATCAACTCAAAAAGACTGCCGAGGCATGCAGCTTCTTAGGTGTTGCCTTTGCAGAGCAGCAGTGTAGGAGAAAGATCGCTTACAGACCACAGGTACCATTAAGTCCATTTCATTTGATTATTGCTTGGTTCAGCACTAACCAACAGCAATACTGGCTCAATTACAGTATAAATCAGCAACAATGAAAACATAATCATTGGGACTAGTCAACATGATGAAGCACAACTGTAGAACTCGGAAGAGTTCCCGTCTTTGGGAAACACACTGCTTTAGGAAAATCCCATGGTGATGTCTTACCACTCTTCCCTTTCTGTAAAGCACAGAGTGAAACGCAGCCCACCGGCCTGCAGGAGTGGGGCGATGCAAATTACTACTAGCACTGTAGCACAAATCTATCTGAACCATCCTCGTGCCTCCAACAAACGACTATAAACAGGAAGCCTTTAGATTCTCAAGCTCACATGCTTCTAAAATTATCCACATCTCCAACTGCTTAAATAGGTTCAGTTAATTACGGATACAATGGAAGAACCCTTGTAATATATTATTGCCTTACAGGTAATCATAATAAACATTTCCAATACTCAGTACAGCAGCTCAGTGGTACAGACATCTGGTTAAACCCTAACCGGTGTGCTGCCTCGCAAGCAGGAGGCAGCACTTCACAGTAGTGCTTGCTCCAAAGCATCCATGCTGCAAAGCATCCCTCCCACGTTTTCGGCTCTTGAATCTTTGGCACTAAGGAAATTTATAGCCCAGGTCCAAAAGTTGGTGTACATCTTAGTCAGTCACACCTAAAGCACGAGGATAAGCTTCTCTGTATTCACAGACCCACTACTTTCCACATCAGCCTCCAATGCTTTACTCCCTGGGCAGAGTACTATCCATGGCTGCAGTCCACAACACAAAATCTTCCAAGTTTTTCCTCTTCAATCATATATTCTTACACTCTTCCTCTATGCCACCCTTCTACACATTGCTTCTTTTCCCAGAGTAGAAGCTGAATACTTGCTTATGAGGAATGAAGGGCAAAAAAAAAAGATTTCCCCAGAGGAGCAGTGAACATGCGGGATTTTGGCAACAGCATGCTACAGAAATTAAAGGATGCCGTCACAGAAACTATACTATAAATGATGCATTTTGTAGCTTTAAAAACAGATGTTCTTTTTTTCTGCAGGCTAAAAGGATTACCTAGAAAATGGATGCAGGCTCTGAAGCTGTGCTATGATGACTTGCCAGTCTTGTCCGGTATTTTTACTCCCAACACAAACACGTTCAACACTGCTGCAAAGAGCTTGATGCAGATAGATGTGCAATATCCCAACCCTGCTTATGGGCTGAAAGAGCACTGTCAGGTCTCAAGAGCTCTATTAAAAATACTGCCCATCACCTTGTTTCAGCCTTACTCTGCCCAGCAGAAAACAAACCGTGGCCTTAGCGTAATTCACTCAGTATTTGTGAACACAAGACATTTTCATCAATAACCTGACCATAATCCAACATTTAACCTACTGCATTTCTTTCTAAATTGCACAAAGGCAAATCTTTTACTTTTGTACTGAATGAGAGGTGCTCAGAATTGTAAAATCTCTAATTAACACTTGCTGTAGATTTTCTGCCAGTGCTGAACAGGGAACCATAACAAATCGGAAGATTTTTTAATTATAGCAATTTAGAATCAAAAAAACACAGATCAACATTAACATTCAGCTCTCCTGTTAATACATACCAAACACTCTCCTGCAGCAGTGTTGTTCAGGTGAACAGTTCAGGCACAAAAATTTAAGAAATTAAAGTGAGTATATACTATGTATGTTCCCCTCTGCCCAGGATTGCCACAGTGGTTAAAACTGCTACTACTGAAGATGACTAAAAAAATTAGCACAGAACACGACAGGGTTTCCCCCTTTATACTGAAGGCCATATTTCTCAGGTATGCAATGGCACAACTTATTCAAGTTAGAACAAAGATGTAGTCAACCTTAGATTACCACCTTTTTTTTATAGTGTGTACGTAACCACACACAAGCCAGTAAGGGTGGCCTGTATTACAGTGTGAAATTCTTTGGTAAGATTAAGAGGATCTTAAAAAAAAAAAAAAAATAGAACCAAACCCATAAAACTTCAAACACTTAAAAGTACTAAGAGAAGTATATCAGCCAGGATCCTAAACACTTTAAAAAAACCCAACAGCTTGAGCAGACAATCCTCAACCAATATTATTATGAAAGGAGAGCATGACTATCAAAAAACGGAGGGGGAAAATTCAAAGCTGTTTCAGAAATGCTACAGTCCTCCACAAGCATAAACTTTTTACAAGATGCAGTGCACGTCCCACTAGACTATAAATAAAGGAGTATTAGGAAATTTGTGAAGGCATCTTCTGGAATGCAAACCCAACTCCTCCAATCTCGGAAGCAACCTTTCTACTCTACTAGCAGCGTTAATGTCGTGTTTGTTCTCCAAGCTCAGTCTGGGAATTCAAGCTATTATAATCCAGACCACTGCACCTCCTTCATATTTGTATAAAAGCAATGCTGTGATTGAAACTACTATGTATATATAATGTTGAATTTAGGCTTGGCGCATCTAAATACATGAGCCAAAAGTTCTCCTGGAAACAATTATCCAGTATCCTCCCCTACAGTTCTTCAGCCTCTCTGAAAGAAGAGTTCCGAACTATCAGCACCAAAAGTAAGAAAACAGAAAGCAGAAGGATGGGAAACAGTTAAAAAAGCAAGTAAAATTATCAAAACCATTCAAACTAAAAGAAAATGAGTCTTCCTTCTTCCTGCAATTCATATACCTAAATGCAAATACTGCAACTCAATTGCTCAAATGAGTCTAGTTTCGTTACATATCAAACTATTGGAACACAGAACGGCAGGCGTAATTCCTGAGAACCAGACGTGAGCCCCAATTTTTTTTCCATTTTTGGAGTCTATCTTGTTCTTTTGACAGCTAAACTCTGAAAACAACATCTGAAGTTATTTTTATTGTAATTGCATCTCCCCTCCCTTGCAAGGTTCTACAATTTTAGTAAAGTATAACAATGAAATACCAACATTTCTCATGCTTGAAAAGGCCAGGTTGTCTGGAGTTTTCTATTTCTCTACAATAAGATACCGCAATCATTTGTAGATCCTCTGGAAAGCTGTTTGCTTAATAACCATTGAAATTGTTATTTTTTTAAAGATACTTAACTAAAACGCCTGGGAGACAACAAGTAGAACTGTTGGAGTGCACTGAAGGAGGCCACTTGTCACCTATCTGTGCTTTCCATGTCCTCCACCGCATCCTCTCAAAAGGGATTAAGCACCTAAGTTCACTATCAGAACTGTAAGCACCAGTTTGAAGGCCTCAGAGAAAGAAAAAAACTTCTCCTTTCTGTTCACCTATTTTATTCTTTCTCTTATAGATAAACCATTTCTTGGTGAGAATAATCATTAAGTGCAGGTCCCAAGAATAATGAACAGAAGAGAACAGAGGAGCGTGGAACCTCAGCCAGAAGGAAGACTCTGCGGTCTGACTCATCTGCGCTTCCGAGTGGCTTCTGCCAGACAGTTGCAGATACTTTTTTTTTCTGTAAGAGATAATATCACTGAGGCAGTAAAAGCCTCAAAGCTGTTTGGTTACCAACACTGGACTGCAAAAGAATAGCCAGAGACATGATTATTCCCACTCCCTGGGACTCATGACACTTCATCTGGAATTACTGTGTCCCATTTTGAACTTCCCAGTATCAGATGCATTGCCAAACTGGAGTGAGCCCAGCAGCCAGCCATGGAGGTGGTGATGAGACCAGAGCATGTACAGTACAAGGAGTGTTGAGGGACCTGGATTTGTCCAGCCTGGAGAAGAGAAGGCTGAAGGTGAGAGAGACAGAGAATTGCTGTCTACTACCACCTAAGGGGAGGGTACAGAGGGGATGGAGTCATGCTCTTCTTACAGGTGCACAGTGATAAAGCAAGAGACAAGCTGCAAAAAGGGAAATTCTGACCTGATACAGGAAAAAAAATTCTCAACAAAGGTGATTAAATATTGGAACAGAGGCCCATAGAGGCAGCAGAATCTCCATCCTAAGAGATTTTGAAATGCCAACTGTCCAAGGCCTTGAGCAACTAAATCCAAGTTTTAACACTACCCCAATTTTGAGCAGGAGTTCAGACGACCTCCAAAAACTCCAGACAACCAAGATTTTTCTACAAATCCATGATATTTTAGGAACAGACAAAAGATCCTTTCTTAGTCTCAATGCCAAGTTCCCTATGGAAAGGAAGTCTAAAATTACAACTGGTCGATGACTGACAAATACTCACCACCATATTGTAGGCATCAGGAACTTCAATTTCAAACTGAAACTTTCCACCTTGGTAATAGCCCTCATCTAGCAAAGAAAAAAAAAAAAAAAAAAAACCAACAAACGACAAAAATAGTTAAATAAGATAAAATAACAGATGGCATATAATACAAAATATCTGTCATTACAAAGACTAAAATAACGGCACAGTGTTATTGTCAAATAATTAATCTAGTTATATGGTTAACGCTAGCTGCATCCTAGTCCAAAGAGACTGTGAACTTAACGTCTTCACTCACTCCCAAAACCTTTAAAGCAGAAATTGATTTAAGTCAGAAAACTCAGTCCCAGACTGGCCCTGGAAAAGACATTTTCCTGACCAGAGTACCAGGCAATACCAAGCTAGAGGAACCTTTGATTGAACTTCTCATGTCTGTATAAAAAAAAAATCCTGCCACACAGCAGCCATATGGCACGCGATACCACAGCTGCGACCCTTGAAATGAGCTGGACACATACTTCACTTGCTAATGGATGCTAAATCCTGCTCCAGGATTTAGCACATCTTCCTAGCCTTGTACTAGCGATCATGTATCATGAGTAACAGGAATAATGGTGTGCAAGAACGTGCTTCAGAGTGTACTACAATAAAAGAGCAAGTTAGCTCTTTTATTATAATTATCTTAGGATGATATATCAGTTAAGAAAATCTGCCTGCCTCTGTCAACCCCAGATTCAGTACTGAATTATTAAAAACGGCTAAACCTTAAAATTTGAAATCTGAAAACATCTAGTTGCATTTAACCAGAGATAATACAACAGGACAATAGTCAGCCTGCAACTCTTGAGATGTCTGTGTTCAGCAGTTGAAATGGTTGCAAGTGACCTGAAATGTATCTGCCTGGCTTTGCCATTATTGAGTTTTTTCATTAAGAAAGGGAAACAGACAGGTACCCAGCCCACACTGGGGGTTTGGGACTCCTAAAGAATACTCAGGCTCAAGCTACCTTGAGTACTCCCGGTCTCTGTCATACAGCACAGCCATGGTGAAGGCTTGAGGGTCAGTAAGGCTAGTTACTGTATGACAGCATTTTTTGGTATTATTTTTAAAACCAATATTGCAAAGGAAAGTCCTGGGAAGCAATCCATAGTTTACATAAAGATTTAAAACAGTTTTCTTATTATCTAGCTTGTTCCAAAACACAAAAATTTCTAGCTTCTCTACCATCTGTCATCAAAATTCTCTTTCAAGATGGTGTCTTCTGGACTTGCTGCCTTCCCAGGCCCTACACAGATCCTGCATGACCTTTTATTTTCTCGTACCAACCAATGCACCACATCCACTTCCTCAGGTTTCAATCCACTCTACTTTCTCACCACTGTCAGCACAAGCCTGTAGCTTCCACACTGCCACGATCACAAGACAGCAGTCAGCTCCTACCCTCCTCCTCTTTGTAAATCTTTTCACTAAAGCAACAATAAAGCATACTACTCATTACCAATCACTCAAACGTATATTAAAAATTCGTATCTCTGGAGGGCCTCAGTACCCAGTCAGAAATCCTGCAATGCATTAACAAGATAAGCCTTCACGATGAAGTCATCTTACGGCATCTCAAGCAAGTAAATAGGTTCTCGCACATGGTTGTTTCCTTCCCTGTGTCCCACAACACCCACACAGACTGGGACAAAGACCCTCAATTTTTTAGGCATGTAGCAGTGGTGGGAAAAACTGAAGTTCTGGCAAAGTTCGTAATGAGGAAAGTGCTATAAATAAAACAGGCAAATAAAACAGCTTTAACACTTAAGTTAGGAAGTTGGCCACTGACGAGACTTCTGCAAAAAGGGAATATGTCTAAGCTCCAGTTTTCCTCCTACTGCTTAAACTTATGTCTTCAAGCTGTATTAACAGCATCCCTCCCACTTCAGTCTCAAGCATTATCAACAACCTGACTTTAATCTTCGTTTTTATTTGTAAGGTGTTCTGACGGCTAAAAGTGCTATGAAAATACCAAACTAGATTATTTTATCACTTTAAAAAAAAAAAAAAAAAAGAGGCAAAATAATTAGGGCAGGCCACAAAGGATGTGCTTTTGATATTAGCTTCTTGAATCATCAGTGTTGAAATGCTCAGCCACGCTCACCGGCATTTGTCGTTTTATGGCATGAAAAACAGAAAGCAGGCTCTTTATTAATTCCCTGAAGAACGGGGCTCTAAAATAACCACACTAACCCTAAACTACCCTAGCTGCCTGGGAACTGCAGGAAAATTGTACTAACCCTACATATTCTTCTGGTTTTCTCCATGTGCAAGCTACCTAAGTTAATCTTCTTTTTTTTTTTTTCCCATGTCATTACCATGTTTTAGTTTCAGCTTCCGATTTTGTGCTCCAAATATCAGTGCAGCAGGCAGGAGTCTGCCTGCGTTATAAGCATCTATCTCCTTATTTTTCCTAGCTTTTGATCCAATATGGTTCTGCTACAAAAATAAGAACAAAGACAAGTGGTGGCACAAGGGCATTTTTCCAACAACAGAACAATTGTTTCAGATGACAAAAGGAAAAAGAAGCTTCAGATAGCAGAGAAAAGCCAGCAGTATTTGTGTCAGGAACACACCATTTGTCCATTGTGGCAATAAAATCTAAATCTTTTCAATTTTCTAGCGTGTGCTACTATATATCCACTCATGGAGCACTGCAGAAAGCTATGGCATAACGGAATAGGAATTTCCTCAGCACAAGTAACTTTTTATGTGAAATAAGCAGTCAGCCTCATCAAGATTTTCTACAAATTCATTTTCATTTAAAACTCGCTGTCACCAGAACAGTTTTGTGACATTATATACTTACTAAGAATGGTAATTTCAGAAGGGCAAAGCAAGGGAGCTGCAAGTATTTCTTTCTACAGAAAGTTTATTTTCTTATTCAAATTAGCCTTTTTGTGAGAAACTAAAGAATTTTCTTTCATTGCCCTTTCAAGACCAGACACATTTGAAATGACTGCATAAAACAAGGCACCCAAGAACAGGCTTTGTTGATAATATGAGGCTAGAATGCTGACCACAAAAGACATTTCTGTATTAAAAAAACCATGTTCAGCCAGTACCTTCATGGTATCCTGACAGCCGGCTACCTTCAGAAACTGTCTTGGTGTAAGATTCCTCATAAAATATGGTTACAGAATTCAAACTCTAACATTAAGCAGAATATAAGACAACTTAAACATAAAATATAAATAGAAAATAATTAGCGCCCCTTTAACAGATACGTCATAGAAGGATGCAATCTCTGTAACTGCAGAAAAGAAAACTGAGAACTCAAAGAAGTGAGCCAGCAAGAACCTCTTTGCTGTTCAGAGCCCCAGCCCTGGCTTACTAACGGACTTAGTACATAGGTCCTACCAGTGAGAACTGCAAGGCAGCATTAGATATTCCCTGGCACTTGCAGCTGCGCTGAGCCCAGCTCTTGTTACACAATTGGAAAGCTGCAGAGATATTTGCAAAGCACTCCCTTAAGAGCCAGATGTACAAGCAGGATTTCTAGAAGTAACTTAGCTCCTCAATGCAAGAGCCAGTTCCAGGCAGGAGGAAGAAAACTGTCTCTGCCTCCTGACTCAAGATCCATGCAACACTGTTTAGACACTGCAAAAAGAGTTGCCTCCAGCAAAGATTTTGGCCCATCTGAGACAGAAAAATTCTGTGAGAGCCACTTAGCTGCTTCTCTGCTATCCCAGAGAAATCTAAGATGTAGCATACTCTAAAGAAAAACCTCAACAATAAAGGAAATCAGAAAGCTACAAAGATTTTCTTGGTATGTGTTAAGTTCTGCCTTTAGAGAGCTGTGCTAAGCTGTAGCTGATCACAAGATTCTGTACCTGAATTATGCACAGCTGAAAATAGATGTTTACTTCGGTCAGACTGCAACTGCAGAGACTTCAGCTGTGCAGCTATATTTAGAGTAACAAAATGTTAATTAAGATCATCTCATTCTCAGGATCATTTCAGCAATGAAGCTAGCACAAAAACCATGCTCTGCACCCAACGACTGTCTTCTGACTGCAACATCTTGCTGCACAGCAGTTAGACCAAAAAAAATGACTATGTATTTAGCCACCTTCAAATTAGTATGAAGAAGCTATCATTGCTTCATATTCAAGACATCCCTAACTCACAGGGTGATGATCTTATAAAGCCAACTCATTTCCAAAATATAATAAAGCAGCATCATGTAAAGCGAAGGACATTTGGTGCAAGCAGACTAACACTCACCAAGTAAACATGAATACAACTCCTACACAGAATGAGAGGTTAAAAGTTCTATAATAATATATAATTGCATTTATTTTTGATTACACTGACTAGGGCAACTCTTACTCATTTTTCCATCACAAAAAGGAGTCACATGAATGGACATGTTAACAAAGACCACCCAAGACTTCTACTGATGAGAAAGCGCTAGTTGATTTTGGCTAATAAGCAGCAACAGTGACATCTAGCGCCCATTTGACTTCAAGATCCTGGATATCAGAAAAATTCCCATCACCCTGTTACGTGTATAAGCCTTTATTTGTATAGGTAAGGCATCAGGACGGCTGCCACACTGCATCCAAATTCTGTTGTATATACATCTACAAGAATTAGTTGGCAGGGAGAGCCTGATCTCAGCACATCTAACTCAAACAATTCAGTGTACTGAACACATCAATATTCTCATTTAAATAGTTGCACAGAGTCTCAAAGGTAACACACAGGAAAATGAGAAGTGCATATGACATTTAAATACCCTTGCATGCAAATTCATCCATAAAACACAACTTTCTATTCTAAAATGGACAGCCATATGAGCAAACTCTGTAATTTCAGATGGCTATTAAACTCACAATAAATTCTGAAAATGTAGTCCTCATGTTTTGTTTTTATTGAACAGTATGCCAGTAGATGCTTCACAGTATATTTACATTAGTTTTATTGATAATAAATGACCTAATTTCCACATACTTGAATATTCAAAGACTAAGAGACACCTACTTGTTAAGCATCTTCAGACACACACAGATTTGAAGTTTTCCATAGTGTTACACCTGTCATCTACCTTTTAACTCTGCAGACTCAAGCAATCAGTAGAAAACAAATACGTAACAGGACTGCAAGAAGAATTTCTCTAGATGTAGTCCAAGATTTCTCTCAGCAAACAAAACAAGGCTGTTTAAAATTGGCTGAGAGGAAAAAAAAAAAAAAAAGTTTTCAACCAAAGTGAGCAAACAAGACCTGAATACTTCCTAACCTGCCCAATTTTGATGGCCCTTTTGTTGGAATCAAGTTCTCAAAATCCAGCACAATTTCTCCATTGCGTCTACAAAATAATCACTATTACAGCTAGTCTTTCTTTGACTAGAAAGTTTATGGGATTCTTGAGCAAACTCTTGGAACTACATTCCCTAAACATCAACACACACAGAAACAAAACATGTTTAAAAAAAATTACCTGGGATTACAGTTAGCTGAAAGTAATGAAGCTTGTTTGGGTCAGGAAAATTCACTTTACACGTACCTGTGAAGCAAAACAATTTACATCAGAAAATTGTTTTTCCACAGTTGGGAAAGCAAGTATATCATCTTTCATCGTAGAATCATAGGATGGTTAGCCTTGAGAAGGACCTTAAAGATCGAGTTCCAACCCCCCTGCCCTGGGCAGGGACACCTCCCACCAGACCAGGTTGCTCCAAGCCCCGTCCAACCTGGCCTTGAACACTTCCAGGGATGGGGCATCCGCAGCTTCTCTGGGCAACCTGGGCCAGGGGCTCACCACCCTCACAGCAAAGAATTTCTTCCTAATAGCTAATCTAAACCTCCCATCTGTCAGTTTAAAACCATTACACCTCTTCCTATCACTCCACTCCCTGATAGAGAGTCCCTCCCCATCTCTCCTGTAGGCCCCCTTCAGGTACTGGAAGGCCGCTATAACATCTCCCCAGAGCCTCCTCTTCTCCAGGCTGAACCACCCCAACTCTCTCAGCCTATCTTCATAGCAGGGGTGCTCCAGCCCTCTCATCATCTTCATAGGCCTTCTCTGGAGACACTCTAACAGGTCCATGTCCTTACTTTGGGGGCCCCAGAGCTGGACACAGTACTCTAGGCGAGGTCTTAGTGAAGCCATGTTAGCTGTCACCAATCACCTCTTTATTTTCCACATGCCAGTCATATTCTCCAAATTCACTCCCTGATTAATCCTTCCAGTCAAGTGATTTCCTCCCATACTTTGTCTTTAAGTGCTTCATCCCTATACAGTTACAGGTCACCTGCAGTAACGGAATTTCACTTTTTTAAGCTGTAAGGAAGCTTATTTCCTTTCTGTAAACCATGCTGTTTCAAAGACCTTAAAATGCCAAAAGGATTTGGTCTTCTGCATATATACTAGCTACATGTTAAGATGACAGCATACATAATGAGCATCTCTTCCTTACAAGTCCTTTAATGGTAACGTGTATATCTTAATATTTGGTCATACACTGAAGCCTGCAAGAAGTCACGCCATCACAGTCCTATGCTAACAAAGGATTATTTACACCTGTAAGGTATAATGAGATACAAGCTTTACTGAAAGCCTTATCCAAAAACCAGTGAAGTCTCCATTTAACTGTCATATTGGACAAGTTTCTTCTGCATAACCAATTAACAGCAAAGGTTACGAGCACTGTTTACAAACCAAACACTACGTTTTTATTCTCAGACTAGCTGAATTTAAGAATAGGGACAATGAAGAACAAGTGTGGGGAAAAAAAAGATAAAACATCAATCTGATTAAACTAGGCAGTGGTTTCAGTTCAACAGATGCAAGTTCACAGTATAACAGCCCTTTGTTCACATTTGATGACACAAACTAAGTTGCCTTTCCATGCGCAAAACTGGCCTTTCTTGATTATGGCAGAGACAAGCTGGCAAGCTGTCACTAGAAGATGCATACATCCATGGATACATTATTATCCATATTATGCAGCCTTTAGCTTCTTAATCCATCAAGCTGGTTGTTCTTTTTCTGTAGTCAAGAAGCTAAATAGTACCTGAGATATTGATCCTATTTGCCTGTTAAAATAACTAGAACTGTACACAAACCCTAGTAATGCATTCTTATACTAACTACAAACCCCAATACACCTTTCTCAGGTGTTTGTTACCCTATAGAAGAGTCTACACAAAAAAGTTCAACAGAAGTTAAAATTACTCTGTATAAAATCTCTATAATTGCCTTTAAGAAAGAAGAGCACAAGAAAGGAAGAGTTAAATAACGCCTCTTCCTGCCGCTTCCATTTTGCATTTTTCCCCTTATAATTCCTTACATTGGGCAGTGTGTACACTGAAAAGCCTGATTTTTGAGATCTGAGCATTGATCCAGATTTAGAATCATCAGCAAATAGAAGATGTTAATGAGAAGCAGCACTCAGAAGTTTAACCTGGAGAAAAAAAATACATGGTCAAAGCTTCCCTTCGATGGGTAAAAACTAGAAACATCATGAGCTACCTGCAGGATAATCAGAGAGAATATTCGCTGCTCTCCTTGTAAAATAAGCATATGGGCAAAACAGTGTGAATGCAAAGCACAGTAATAACCTGCACGTATACTCTCGGTCTGCTGCAAGCAGCTCATGACTCTTTCCCTGCAGGGAAAGCATCTTAGATTACTCTGACACAGGAACGTACACCACAGGAGCTTATGCAGAGCGAGCAACGGACTCTGAATGTCCCTCTGAGCTTACTAGGCAATAACTTGTTCTTGCTTGTATTCCAAGAACTCATGGCAGAATGATGCTGTTCCAGTCAACATTTGAAGGCAAAGGGAGCTCAGCAACAACTCAACTTCACTGCCAACACTCACCCTCGGCAACAAATACCCAGCAGCAGAAGGAACTTTACTCCCCTTCATAAAGAAGGGCTTTGTGTTTTGCTGTCCATTACAGAACTAGACTTTCTAAAGCTAAAGAGCAGAAAACATACCCTTGATTTTTAACTACCTATCCACCTCTCCACAATTCCTTGAGAGGCAGTAACAAAGAAAACCTGTTCAAACCTGGGTGGCAGAGTTTTGCATAGCTTTCCCTAGACTTAACAAACATCATTGGCATTCATACTTCAGTCAAAACATTCAGGTCAATGGTTCTTTTCCCCTTAAAATGCATGTCATCAAATGCCATACTTACAAGGTAAATTAGCTTCAAGTTCTGCAACCTCTGTTGAAAGAAAAAAAAAAAACAAAAAAACTGTTATTTATGCAAACATAAAGCCATTCTTCAGGTCCATATTGGCAGATCTAATTTTAACCACCCTGTAAACCAAATTTCACTTAAAAACATAATTAAGCTGCACTGGAGGTTTACCTTGAAATTTCTCTTTAAGTCACGCAATTCATTACTAAAAAAGCTCATCTGCACCGCAGACAATACAAGCATATCCTACTGTGATCAGGAGGTTCAGCTCTGCCAAGACTGAAGTTCCAAGGCTTCTAATACACAGAGCACTGGCATTTCCAAAGATATCATTGACAGAAAAACACTGACAATCAAGGCACCAATGCAACAATTGAAACAAGCACACGAGGTTCACAGCCTGCATAAGCATCACCACCCTCCAGCATCTAACTGCTGATGTTCTTCCACCATCAGCTACAGACTGCTTCAGGTTCCACACTGCTTTTATAGGGAAGTCTCCAAGCTCATGTACTGCACACACTCGAAAACAGCTACTATACCCTAATTCAAGGGTACTACTGTCACACTATGTGGTCCTGCCTGCAGAAACCAGCATTAAGAGCACCAAGAGAACAGAGAAAGACAAAGCCTCACTTCAAGCACCTGGCACAGCAATGTGCATTGGTCGGTGATAAAACAACGTGACTGGTTTATGCAGCAAGCATGATGCTTATTTGACTCTCACCTCCCACTTGGCTTGGCATGGCCCTGGTATCCCTGCATCTACAGCCTACTATACCAAGAGAGAAAACCCCACCAAAACAGAAACACTGTGTTTCACACTTACCTAAAAAGTTCACAGCTGCACTCCTTAAAATCCCACACTCCACAGTATTTTAGCAGCCACTAATTTAACCAAAGTTGTGCACTGGAAGACAGACTACACTGGGGGCATACTTTTCCCACAAGGTTTTAAAGAGTACTGTCTTTACAATATATCAGAAGTGTAATTTCAGTTATAATCAAGGACTTCATTTTTACTTTACCTTGCTGGTTAAAAAAAAAAAAAAAAAGACAAGACAACTGACTACTGAAGGCTGCAGCTAAAAAAACGCATGTAAGACTATTCCCCCATCCCTTTATGTCTCAGAAACAGCTTAGGAACTTCATAAAACAGGGGAAACTAAGCCTAACATAAGCAGCCAAAGCTATTTATAAGTGATTTCACCAACAATAATTCTCCCTACCCGTGACAATTCTCAGGACAGAAACAGGAACACATACTCCTGACACGTGTACAGGCATATGGTTTATGAGACCCCCCCACATGAATGTTACAGTCAGTAACGCACAGACTATAATCATCATGTTGTTCTGCTCCCTCCCCTTCTCCCGCCTCAACAAGTCAGAATATAGAAGAGCTTTGTTTACTAGCCTTGCCACAAAGAGTCAGGCTATATGCTTCCCACTGGAGTTTGCTTCTAAGCACACAAAATGACAGCATTATTTCCTCCACTGAAATTAATGTTCTCATCCACAGCAATAGTTACTTCTCTCTGGTTTTGTCCAAAAAGCCCCCTCTCTTGTTTAGGTCCCTCTTTATTGTACATCTTTAAGACTGCTAGAGACCAAGAGAAATACCTTGACACTGTGACAAAAACTCCATTTGCCAGTATGTCAATACAGACCAGTACTAGAAGTCAAACAAGCCACCTAATACTGACAGTTCTTCAGTAGAATAAGGGATGTAAATTTCCCTTTCACTTACAAATATTTATTTTAAACAAGATACTATAAACTCACATGCGTCAGCTCCTATACAGTATTACAAAACTTATTATCCTGATATCAAAAACTAGAAAAATCCACTGCACTTGGAAATCTCTAACTCTGCAATGTATCACTTCATACAAAAGAACAGTATTTTCTCCCCTCTCAATTTCCTCGCCTGTTATTGTGAGGAGGGATATTCCCATACTTGAAGGCTTGAAGAAAGCAAATATATGGATTCTCATTTTTATTTACAATGCGCATGCACCCCACTTTTATAATCAGTTTCCCACTTCCATTCTCTCAGGTTTATACAAATGCACACCTGAAACATTTTGCAGTTACATGAATCTGGTTGTAAAAGCCAGAAGTGTTGAAGACAACTGAGGAATAAACCATGCTAACCCATTGTCTTAGCTACTAAATTATTCCAAGCTGCCACAATCAAACTAAGCAGTACTGGTAATATAAAACAGAATTATGATCTTTAGGTGCACTACAAAAAAGTAGTTCAAGGGACAACCTTTGTGATCAATAAGCGATACACGTTGCTACTACTGTCATCCTGGCAAGTTCTTTATTTCAATTTAGTGGTCACATGCATTATACAATATTAAACTTAAATAGTACTTTGGCTTGTCCTCAGCCACTTTC
Organism: Rynchops niger; assembly: GCA_013400035.1. NCBI lineage: Eukaryota > Metazoa > Chordata > Aves > Charadriiformes > Laridae > Rynchops > Rynchops niger. The sequence goes on from VXBH01000265.1 coordinate 320,332, forward strand.
AATTTTCAGAAAAGATATGCCTTTCAAGTTCAGCAGTGCATGGCTGCAGGAACAGTCATGTGGCCTCTATTCCTAACTTCAGTAAGTTTCCCCTTAGAGATTAATTTAAAGCTGTTTTAACATGAAAAATTGCCTCTGCCACACAGAGAAAATTGAAAGTTGATAAAGCAAGTGTACTTCTTGCTCTATTTTAATTGGTGTACTAGGCCGATAGAATTAGGGCCCTACTCTCCAACTGAGCCTATATTGAAAATCCAGTGAAAATAGAGATGCAAGAATGAGTCATACTGAACTTCTAACAAAGCTGGGCTTTATTAGAGCCTCTCTCCCTGCCAGAGTGGCAGCAGAGCCCCTTCAAGCACCGTTTCTGTCTGCTGCTCCTCCCCACATCAACATTTGCTTTCTACCTTCTCCAGTTGTTCACATTTCCTCCGTTTGATTTGTCTAGAAACATGTTAGCCATGGCTTGGTCTCTCTCCAGTCCACCCCACCTTGGCCAGAAAGCCTCTCTCCAAGAGCTGGCAGCCTGAATCACTAGTTCTCTCCCTCCCGCACCCTCAGTCACTTCTGCCCTCAGTGATTTCGAAGTGGTGGATGTTTTTCTGTGACTTCCCAGGGTTTCAGATCAGAACTACCACCGTGATCCTCACCCCAGACAGACATGTCCTGCTAACCTCCAAATTTGTTCCATTAGTTGCTGAGATAATCAGCAGGGTACGAACTGCTATCAAATCCCATTTAGCAGCCCTGATTAACACCCTAGAGGAAAAACAGCTGCAAGAGAGTATCTAGCTGTCTCAGAATTACTTCCCTACATAAAACTTTAGGGAGAAAGATCTTCCTTTCATAACACATCCACGAAATAACCCGACAAACAGTGCCCTGAGCCATGACTGATACTTGAATATATAACAATACCGACAGCTAAGCAATCAAAGGAAGAGCTTAGAAAAAAATAACAAAGGGCACCAGTACCTTAAGAGTAGCTTTTCCACAGAAGTGGGAAAAAAGCCTATTTAACTTGCACCCATCACTAAATCCAAAGACAGTGGCACCTGACGACACTCTACTGATATATCACATACTTCCAATTTTACTAACTTTGAATTTTCTTCTCATTCATATGGTGCAAATAGCTAACATCACACCTAAATTATCATTTTTTTCCTATTTTAAGGTGTTATCAGTTAGCAGACACGTGTAGTTGGTCTATGCCAAATTTTTAAAAGTTTATAAGCATGGTCTACACTTATCAGTGGCTGAAGTCATGGCCATCTACCCCATAATCAAGGTGGCATTGATCTATTTACCAGCCACTGTTCACAATACGTTCGAGGACTGCAGGGTTATCAGTGTGACAACACATCCTTCAAAGAGATCCTATAATGCTTCCCTGGACCAGACTCTCTATCAACACAAACAAGGCTGTCTTTAATTTACCTCCAGATAAAAACCAGACACTGTCTGCGTCTAGGTGACACCTCCAGTAAAACTGGCAGACATCTGCCTGCAGAATTTATTAGACTATCACCAATTTACTGTGGATCAGGAACAGAAGAATATGTCTCCAGCACATCATCACTCAAGCAGGCAAACAGCTATCTGACCTTGGTTCATACACTACCGCCAGCTCCCAGTGCCAGGCAAGATTTAGGGTACTGTGCCAAATATCACCCTCAACTAAGCTTCCAGCACAGCCCACCATGTAAGCTGCTGTGGATGCTGCACAGGTCTGTTGCCTGCTGTTCTCTTATTGACTCAGAAGCTATAGACTTACTTGAGGCCAAGAAAGATCCGTATGTGCTGCAGAAAAGAGCAGAGCTATCACTGAGCTTTCTAATGTACGTGACCACAGTCCCTTGTTCTTTCAACTCAGAGGCTTTGTACAGTAGAATAAAGCCACCAGTTCTAACACCGTTAATAGGTACAACTGAACCAGCACTAATCTCAGCAGAACTGCTGGGCCAAACTAGGACAGGACATGCCGGGCCTTTTCTCATCTCCTCCTCCTTCCTTATTTATGGACAGGATTTCTTTTTTTTTTGTGTGTGTAGAACTGATTATTTTTTAATTCACAATTGCCAGGAGATTGACCATAGCCTTTCACCCGTCCTGCAACTGTCATTTCTGTGTTTGATAGAACTCCAGTCTAAATAAACATCAGCAACAACTTCTACTTACAACTACTCTTAACAGTCCCCCATCAACTTTGTTTCAAGTCTAATATAACAGCCTGAAGTTGAGCATACACCAGGCTATTACAACTCCATACAGTCAAGTGATAGAAGGCACCGGTGCTGGTCCAGATGCAATAGCATCCTTACTACATACACACCTTTCGCAGGCAGCTCTTCACTCCCTATCAAACTCATTCCTGCAGATCTAGACAATGTGACCTAAAAAAAACCTGTCAACATCAGAAGTTCATCTTCACTCAGGTCCTCAACATTGGAGATGCTGCTTCAGCTGATTTAGCTTTAAGAGCTGGAACAAGTTCTAGAAACTTTTGTAACTGGAAGGTCTACATTTAAAGAGTAACTTAAAAGATAATATCCCCAACAAGTCTTTTTCAGACTAGCTACTATATTTTCCCTTCGCCGTCAGTGTAGTTATACTGAAGTGATCTACTTCTACTGTCAGTTCCCATTTCACTCCAGAAACCATTCTAACCACTCTTACAGCCGCTCCTACAACTCTTTTGTGAGCCACACGATACAAATTCCACACACAATCAGATCACAATCCAACCCTTGCACTTGTCAGACGGATGCCAGCAGCAACTTGCTTTTAACATTAGTCAGTTTGGGACTCAACTCATTCAATACTTGGTCTGTGCTGGTTTGCTAACAGTAGCCATAGCAATTGCAACACCAATACTAATTTTCTATAGCTTACATTCTTTTCTTCCCTTTCAGACATAGGTAAGGTTTTAGTCATAAAAGTGAAAAACATGACTGCTTTTACTAAGGGTACAGTAAAATTTCTTATGGCACCTCACACTATACCAGGCACTGTAGTTAAAGTGTAATTATATTACACTATTTTCCCCTCAAGTTTACACTTGTAGGTTGGTGAAAATCTCAGATTATATATATTTAGTTATTTGGCTTTGTAGCTTAGCCTGATTAAAGAGCTTATTCCTCCTGCCTGATATCGTTCCCCCTCAGAATTAGCGTTTACTGAGGATTTCCAAACTGAAAGTCTAAGGCAAGCTCTTTGTGAGAGTTATCACACCAGGGTTTAAAGCGAATTAAAACTTCCTGTTCTTAGAACAATGCCATGAGAGAAAACTCTGAACATAACTCTGACTTTCCTACAGTCTGCTTGAGGCACTTCCCAGTGCACTGAGGCAGTAGCATTTGCAATGAAACCTTGCTCCGGTATATATAATCAGAAAAATGCCAGAAAATGTAACACTATAGTTAGGCAATATCATTCAGGCACATACACCAGCGTCAGTCTCAACTCATTCTGAAATAAGACGAGGAAATGTGAGCATTTCATTTGACAGGCATGACAGCTTGCACATCAACAATAGTATATTTGCTATTGATCATTTTTAGGGGAAACATCAACCTAAACAACATATTCCTTGCCACTAGATCAAGCTGCACAGATCAAGCATTGAAACACTCTACTACGACCAGAGGGACTAAACCAGTTTAAGTGCACAGTAACTGCAAAGTGCCAGCACCCATGGATTTTTAAATATAAGTTTATCTGTACTACAAAAAAACTGGAAAGCAAGTAAGAGCTGTCCCGAAATTTACTATAAAATAGCTTAATTATTGTCCCACAAACTACCTAATTTACCCAGAACTGACACAAAGTAAAAGTTGGGGGTTTTTTTCCCCACCAATGGAGAACCAGCTAGTAATATCCTTCAGTAGCCTTTCTAGAACAGACCACATGGTGCTACAAAAACTAGGGTGTTCGTTTTTATTTACTACTTCATACTCAACTTCCAGTGACTCCACGTCTACGAAAAATATCTCTTTGCATTACCTTTTTGAGCTTTTTAAAGTTTATTGCCGCTGATCTACACCATTAGAGACCACCAGGACACTGATGTTACTTCTAGGACTTTCTTTCCTGTCACAGGCAGTTATGGTTTTGCTCAAAAAATACCCTTCTACCAAGTCTAATCCAATGTTCTCCTCCTATATATTTAGTGACACTTATGTCACAATTTTTTATCATAATGTTTAATTGATGACACAGTTTCCAACAATGGATTAATTTTTCAGCAAAGTATGGAGGAGGCTTTTTATGCTTTGCATTATTCAATGAAAATAAGTATCTGTCACAGTTTCAGCTGGGACAGAGTTGACTGGCTTACTGGCAGCTGCTATAGTGCTACGTTTTGGATTTGGGATGAGAAGAGTGTTGGTAAAGCACTGATGGTTTTTATTGTTGCTAAGCAGTCAAGGCCTCTTCTGCTCCTCATACTGGGAAGTAGGCTGGGAGTGCACAAGAAGTTGTGAGAGGACACAGCCTGGACAGCTGACCCCAGCTGACTGTCATGCTCAGTATAGAAAGCTGGAAGAAGAAGGAGGAAGGGGGGACATTCAGAGTTATGGCACTTGTCCTCCTAAGTAACCATTACACCTGATGGAGCCCTGCTTTCCTAGAGATGGCTGAACACCACCTGCCTGCAAGTAGGAAGCAGCAGATGAATTCCTTGTTTTGCTTTGCTTGCATGTGCAGCTTTTGCTTTACTTATTAAACTGTCTTTATCTCGATCCATGAGTTTTTCCTCACTTTTACCCTTCCAATTCTCTCCCCCATCCCGCCATGAGGTGAGTGAGCGAGCAGCTGTGTGGTGCTCAGTTGCCAGCTGGGGTTAAGCCACGACAGTGTCCTACAGGTAAAGAGCTATTGGAAATGTGATGTATGCCTATATATACCCTACAGTATAAATCCAAAGGCAAGTCACAAGTAATTTTAAAAATACTTCTGGAAATCATTTTATATGCAATTTAATATGCTTTCGTGGCAACACACCTCCAAATTTTAAATCCCCAAAGTATATTTAAAGATAAGTTCCTTTCACCTTTAACAAGTAATTTATCTCGAACAGACACCCTCCGAGTTGAATCAGAAGCTGGATTGGACGCACGGGGTCCTCTGACACCATCATCCCGCTTCAACTTGCTTGCCAGAGTTAGCATTACTGCTGTCTTCAATCTAGAACACAAATATTCAAAGTCAATTACCAAAACTAAAGCACGGGGCAGGGGGGGTAGGGGTAAAAAGTTATTTCCTTATTCAACAATTATCATCGTATTCTTAGCAGTCAAACTAAGAATATGATGGACAGAGTTAACGTGACTGTGATCAAAGACTAGGATGGCCTAGAGTACTTGAGGAATGAAAGTTTGTTTCAGATGTGAATACTGAGAGTTACAGTACATTAGGCCAAGAGGAAGTTCAGTTTTGCTGGAGAAAGGTCACACTTTCATCATTGTTTACAATCCAATTTCACTGCACCATCTACCACAGTATACCACTGCTTGACATCACTCCATTGAAAGAATTGCTGTGAAAATATCCCTGCCACATCTCTGGCCAGACAACCTACTAAGACCATTCTCATCCACACTTCACATGACAATATTCAATCCTACTTTTGGCGTGGGACTCTGCGGGGAAGAGAGGGAGAAAGGGGAGGGGCACAGTACTCTAACACTAGGAAGTATCTTTGAGTCAGCTACCAGGACACAGGAAACAGATTTAAACTGCACAACAGTAACCCTTCACACTGCAGAGCAAAGATGGAAAGAATTACATATGGCTATCTGGTAACTGAAATGAGGAGATTTTTTTCTGCTGTGTCAGTCCTCTCCGATAGACGATAACGGCACTGATAAATATATTACAATAAAAGGTAGACAGAATGCCAAAGTCATAAAACAAAAACATTCAGTCTGTCATAGCTTAAAATATTTTGACACTACTCCTAGTGGAAGACAACTCATTCTTCTTAACAGTTTGGCCTAAACCAACATAATGCTGACAAGATCCACACCCTTTAGGATACAACCCCCCCCCCCCCAAATGGTAGAAGAAATGTTTATCCTTTAGTCACAGGAGTTAATTCAAGAAAATAAAGAGGGGGAAAGAAATGTAAAAAGTCAGCATATAATCTTTACATGAACTAGTTTGCATGGAAGACCAGACTGGTATGATGCAGCAGTTACCAAGACATAAAACGGATGCTCAGGTAACATCAGCTTTCAGATTATAAAATGGAAAATCAGCAAAGATATTTATAAGGCAAATGATAAAGTCCAGGAAACCACTAAGATGAAGAGGATCACACTGAAAAATGACAAGACTTGATACAACATTTATCTCTGTCTGCTTCATCGCTATGTGTCTGGATGCTTCCTTCTTGTAAGCAAGCCCTGAAGTGAAGGTCCACTGCAACAGCACGTACTTCGCTTGTTCATTTGTTTTGTTCTTTCTCCAGAGAAAGCAGGAGATAAAGCCTCTGGCCTGCCAATCTAGTCACCGCATCTGAAAAAGACAGCCCTATTGCTTTCCCAAGGTTGGGAGAATGCTGACAGATTTATACCAAACATCAACCAAACGTGAAAATACCAGTGAAGGGGCAAGAAGGAGAAATGAAACAACTGACATGACACTCAGATGTCGAGAAGAACATAACAGATAACTAACAAGGTTTAAAAAAAACACAAACGCATATATTTCACAATAGGACCTAACAGCATGAAACTCTGGTAAGATCTATAAGAAGGTCAATTTCTCTGAAGTTCACAAATATGTGTGTTAGCGTCACAATCCAGATTTATAAAAAGCAAAAATAAACCAGTAAAATTTAAGGCAACTGTAAATCCCACTTGCTGAACCAAAACATTTGGTAGGTTTTTTCTCTCCCACTACCCCAGAGCAAGAAAGAATAAGCAGACAACACAGGCCTTTTATCCTTGGAGAAGAAAGGCAACAGTTGATTTAAAAAAAAAAAAAAAAAAAAAAAAAAAAAGGGGGGGGGGGGGGTAGGAGAGTCTGAGAAGGACACAGGGTAATAGAAGACAAAAAAAAGAAAAAAAAAAAAAAACAGAAGAGAAAAACTGTGAACTACAGGCAACATCCCACCCCCCAAAAAAATAAACAGCAAAACTTCTAGAGGCCAAGTCCAAATGAAATCAACTTTAATGGGAATGAAATGCTTAATATCTTTATGGATCTGTTTCCTCATTGCTTGTCACAGAAAACTAGGAAACCAAAGAGAAGCGTGACCAGTGTGGAAAAGAGATGATTCGCTCCAACTATCCCCCAAATTTTATCTGTGGAGCACAGCGAGGAAGCAAATAAAACTTACTAACCACACGGGGAAAGTAAGGCTTTACCACTGCACGACACCGGGGAGGGAGGGGTGCTGTGCTTATTTATAGGGAAGGGCAAGAGAGCCCCGGGATTGCTCCAGCTCCCGCCTTGGGAGAGGGGGCAACGGGGGACCGCCCTGCCCCGCGCCACCGCCGCTACCGGGAGGCCCCTCCGCAGAGAGGATCGCCGGGTACGACCCTGCCGGGCCAGGAGAGTAGTTCCGGGGGCCAGCGGGGCCCGCCCCGCCGCCGCTGGGGCCCCGAGGCCTGTGGGGCCGGTGCCGCCGCAGGAGCTGTGGGGGCACCGCGGGAGGGAGGGACGAGGCCCGGCCTGAGGCGGGGCGGTGGGGTCCAGTCCCGAGCTGAGGAGGCTATACCCCCGGCCCGGGGCGGGGGGGAAGCGGGGCGGCCCGCACGTACCTGAGCGCGGCGTCAGGGCCCGGCTTCCGCGGACAACACCATCCCCGGGGCTGGCCCGGGGCTGGGGGGCGGTGTTGATCCTCCTCCTCCTCCTCCCCCCTCAGCGGCGCCCCCGGAAGTGGGCAGGGCCACCGCCGCGAGGCGCGCACCCTTCGACAACAGCTTTTTCGGCACCGCGCGGGGATGTCGCGAGAGTTGGGTGGCCGTCTGGTTCTCGCGAGAGTTGCGGACGGTGGCGGGGACCGGGGCGGCGGTTCGGTCCCGGCAGGGCGGCGCCATGTTGGGGGGTAGCCCCCGTGGCAGCGGGCACCCTGCCTCCTGGGCCAGGGGTCTCCCTGTGCCTGAGGGAAATCAGCCCCCGGCCAGGGCACGGCCTCCCGCCAGCACCAATGTCATCTTCTACCGTCCCCTTGCATGGCCCTGGAAACACGGGTTGGTTCAGCCACAGTGGTAATTAGACTGACTCACGATGTGACAGGTGGCACCATCGCGAGAGGGGGGAAAAAGAAACAAATCATCAGCATGGTTTCAGAAGGGGCGTTTAAAATATCTGGCTTGATACAGCCTTTGCATCAGGGCCTGCTTAAAATAATTCACTTAATCTGTACATTCCTGCACCAGATGTGTGGAAGCAACAGTCAATAAGATTGAGCGTAAAAAACTAAGTAGAGAGTGTATCTAACAATAGGGAGTATATTACTTGGATATTTTAACTAGAATAATGCGACCAGTTGACTCTTTAGAAATATTCACCGTTAGGTTAGCTCAGACCTTGGACCTTTAAAACTCAAATACATGCATAAACTTAAATTCTTCCAGTCAGTAGCTTCCACTAAATAAGAGAGCGACAACTGAGCAGTGAGAGGAGCACCCGAGTTAGAAGGCTTGAAGCAAAGCTAGGGATCAGATAGAAGGAAAGTTTGGCAAACAGCTACTGAAATACTGCGTCCTAAACATTCACTGCAAACGTTCACTTCACTAAAAAAAAAAATATGGGAATTTAGCCAAGTGAAATCTAGTTAAAACAGTGCAGAACCACAGAACTTTCTCCTCTGCTCCCCTCTCTATTCTATTCTATTCTATTCTATTCTATTCTATTCTATTCTATTCATGCAAGAGGTGAGCAACCAGTTCAACCAGCTTTTCCACAGTTTTTGGTAACAGACTGACCACTGGAAAGAACCGTAACAAAAGATGAAGGAAGTGTGAGTGTAGAAAAACCTGCTCTCCGCTTCCTGGCTTCAGCAGGGTAGAAGGCAAGAGGGGAACTAAAAAACAAGCCCAATGCGCGTATATATGCTGAAGATGGCTAGAAGCAGTGAATGTGGTAGTCCTTTTCCTGCCGTAGCTCCATGGCTGTGCCACACAGGATACACCAGCTGGGATGTTTAAAAATTGCCAACTTGAAGAGGAACATAATCTCAAAAATTACCTGAAACACTAAATCCTCGGGGGCTTTTTTTCTGATTACAGTTTAATCCAAGTGCAAATTGATCCAAAATGAGCTCATCAGGTAGCTGTAGAGATGCAAGAGCCGGCCAGGACCCTGACAGGGCATCTTGCACCAGAAGGTACGGCTGTTCAGACGTCACCACCTGCTTCCTCCCTGGCTGTGCCACAGCAGCGGGTCCCTTCTCCTTTGCCAGGAGGATGGGGATTGTGTTTGTGACCAGCTGGGACACCAAGTGTCTTAGAAAAGTCTTTGTGTGATTCTGCTTCCAGATTCCCATGCCAGTGCAGCTAGGAGCCAAGAAGATGGCCTGAGGACAGCTTGTGATGGTGTGCTTCTCCTGCCTCCCAACCTGACCTTTATCTCCCGTAACCCTGCCTGAGTGATAACCACCCATGGTGCGTCTGGTCGTGATGGCAGCATCCAGCTCAAAGTGGATCAGGGGAGACAGAAAACCCCACAATAGCCAAGGGCTAACTTGATCAATACACCCACCTAACCACAGTACGGGTACTGTGGTCAATATGCAGATATTGATAAGTCAATCATCTTACCCCTATAAACAGTGGACAGCCCAAGAGGCCTTGGAGGTCTCCTGCGCAGCAGCGAGCTGCACGCCATGACCTCCCCTTGAGTAGGGACACCTCTCAACGTTATTCCTTGAGGTTCAGCGATTCCTTGCTGCAACAGATCCTCAGTAAGTGGCTAATAGCATGCTAAATTTTGACGCTTCACTGAGATTATATCTTAGTTTGATAGTGCACATATACTTGAGACATAAACCATTGACCATGTCTGGGACTAGAATTGGATCCAGCCGCACCTAGACTCCCCCCTGAGAAGTTTAGAAAGCCAGGGGGTCTTCTCTGAACCTTGACTCAACAGGAGGGTGTCCCTGACAACATTGTCTCTTCTGGTCCTCTGTGCAGTAGATAACCAAGTGTACCTTGCCATCGAATCTTCTTAAAACACTGTCACCTTTACTATCAAACTTTGTTAAATCATTGTTTTATATCAATAAATAGATTGCTGCTTCTCTCCTCTGAGTGAAGTGCATCACTCATCTGTGACATAGCTGTACTTTCAACAGCAATAAACTGAAGCTGTTTCACGCTCTGCAATGGACTATGAATCCCACAACACGGTTTTGTGATACCATCAGAAAGCCTGCTGGGGCATACAGGGGCAAAAAAAGGTTGTAAAGTCAGCCTCAGCGCTGGTATTTCCTGGCTTGTTTACCTTTTAATAGCAACATCTTGGAAATGCAAGTTTGAATATTCAAGGTACTGGTGCATCGTCTGCTTTTGCTGGTATTTTTTTCTCTCCTGAAGGGCACTGCCTGCTACCAAAGCCGAAAATTCAATGAGCAGGCCAGAGTCACAATCCCGTTATTATTATTATTATTAGTTATGTTTAAAATGCTCTACCTTAATAACGCTAAGCTGCTCTTCAGAAAAATCAAGAAATCTGCTTCTATTTTATCTTCAGGTATCGCCAGCTGTCCTTCGCTTTTCTGTGGTACAGCAGCTCAGTTAATATCGGGTCACTGTGACCTGTACTGGGATTAATAAAATGTTTTTATGAGCCAATTCATAAAGGTGCTGTCAACAAACTGCTGCCTCCTCTAAAGACTAATTAAAGCTGAGCCAATACGGTCCAGCGCAGGCCGTAACGCTGTCAGGACTCCTTGCACCCTCTGCCAGTTCCTTTTATTAGCGATGAGTGAAATTCAGCATGCAATGTTTGGTGACCTTCTGGAACTACTTAACAATTTCAATTTGCAATGGCGTGAAGAGAAGTCTTTGAAAATCAGATTAATCTAAACCCATGCCCCGGTTATTCTTTTTCTTCAGACAGTGTTGTTGTAAGTCTAGACAGAGAGAGAGCAGTGTTTACTGGAAGCAAGAGTCTCCTATTTTTGCTGTGATCCCTCTCTACCCACACAACATCTCGTCTGGGAAAAATGAAGCAAACGTGTTGTATATACATAAAACACGTATCATAGAGGATACATGGTGCTCACGCACATTTCCCACTGCCACGTTTTGTCAAGTCATGTTTATTCACTCTTTTGTGTTTCACAGGACGTTTTTCTCATTCTCTCACGTCCTTTTACCACTTGGGCTTGAGGAGTATAGTGTAAGCTACTTGTGAAGCTGATCTCAGCCACTCAAGCGTGAGGAGAGCAGGATCTTGAGAAATGCTATTTGCTTCCAAAGAGCCCTGGTTTTCACAAGCACCAGCTGATCTGGGGCAAATTCAGTCAAAGTGCTCCAGTGAAAGCTTTCCTGGCGGATACCCCAAATCAGGCACTGCACTGAGTGTTTGAGGCATCAAAACAAAGGTATTTCCAGAGTTGCTGCCGAAGAGGCAAGAATCGCGTAGGATCAGCACCTAAGGAAATAACCACCGGCGAGAGTAGTTCATAAAGTAATTTCATAATGTTGTATCTATACCTCTGTATCAGTACTTAAAAACACTAATGACTGGTTGAAAATTGCTAGTAGTTAAAACCCACTTTCAGTTGATGCACACACAATGGAGTATTTTGTTTTCCCATCACTCTGTCTTTCAGACTCACACTGTCCCATGATGTCCTGGCAAGTATTTCATGTTTCGTATACCAAGAATTTGAGCAGTTGCAGACATCACCTGCTGCAGCAAGCAAAAGCGAGATTTCAGGCAATTACCCAACCATTTTCCATTACCCAACCGTGACTGTTTTCAAAGCTAGAGAAGACAAAAAAAAGCATCTTGCATTCAAACTGTGCCATGATTTAAAGAGTATTTATGTCTTGTGTCTTTTTTCCATGTTTTTATTTAACATGGACATCTCTCTGCTGGGGATGAAACAGAGGAAGCTGATTAAAGTATCAGCTCCTGCCTTAATAAGCAATTATGGAAGTTCTCATATTGTCGGGAACAAAGAGAACCAACCATTATCCTAACTCCCTCTTGGGTTCTCTAAAAACAGCTTTTCTATGCTCTTACTTTAAAAATGCTAGCCCTGTATCCAGACACATTCCATCTGCTGAAAAATAAAACGGAAGTCCTTGCTACTCACATTTCAGTCCCGGAGTTTGCGGTCTCCGAAGAGATGCTAGTTCTGCGTTTGTACTTGAGTGCTCAGCAAACCAGGGCAGCTGGGACCACACATTTTGCCTACAGAAAAGCAGAAGAGAAGATCTTAATGGAGAAGGCTACGTGGGTTTAGGCCTTAAAACAGGGGCAGGTTAACGTTATATCTGGTTTTTAAGACTCTTTTTAGAAAATGGATCTGGTTTTAAGTACAAAGATAAAAGCAATGTGGTATTCCACAATTTGCAGTGCTTAAACAGTAGAGGGAAGCCTGTGAGGAAGCAGGACTTTCTGGTGTGGCAGAAAATATGCTCAGTAATAATTTTTACTTTCTACCGCCTTGTTGGCTTCTTTGGGTTTAACCCATGTCGGCTTTCTCGCCTCCCTCTCTTCAACAAGAGCATTCCGCTTTTAGAGTGAAATCATTAGGGACTGACCTGTCACGCCAGACCTGAGCCTGGCTTTGGTGATCAGGAGGAAGAAGATGTTGTGCAGCAGTAACTATGGCAATGGCACTTTCAGTAGCACGGCTGCTGGTTCATCTCCACGTAGCCAAGAAAAAGTCAATATCCCTGATGTGAGGCACGTGAGAGCGTTGACGCATGTAACACTGCCTCCTGCACACTTTGACTCAGGTCTGCTGCAGGCCATTTGGAAGAAGAGCAGACCGCTGTAATTTCATTGTGGGCATGATGGCAGTATCAGAGCATTTTTCCACACGTGGCTTTATTAAAGTCGCATGAAAAAGGGGATCTTGAGAGTTCTTGCAGTAACAGCTGGCTTCCCGTTAGTTGATAACTGTGCATCACTGTGGGCAGTCCGCAAGGAGAGCGCTGAAGGAGGAACATAGCGAGAGAAGAGCGAAACAGCCCATGGGCTCTGTCTCCTGATGATTACCAAGTGGCTGAGATTTAATGTATAGTTTATAACAAGCCATCGTGCAACCCTGCGATTAAAGTCGGTGTACATGTTTGACTGCTGATACCTATCAGAGGCTGCGCTGACCTGGGATTCAGCTGCTGCGTCCCCTGGGCACTGCTAAACCCAGAGAACAAAACACCAGAGCAAGATTAGAATCAGATTAGAAAGCTAGGTTTTGCCCACAGGTCTTGGGGGGGGGGGGAGAAAAAAAAAAAGAAGAAACAAAACCAAGCCAAAAGCCCCACACTGATTTTGTGTAGTTTTTGAAGGTTTAGGTTTCTTGCCTAGACAGTCCTAATCTGGACTTTTTTTTCTTGAACAGAGTAATCTTCTCTTTCTGTCTCCTGAAGGACAGTCTGCCTGTAGGATGTCCGTGGTGGTCACAGCCCCCAGTGACAACCTGGCCTCAGGGGTTGGGGTCAAGCTGTGGAGGAGCCAGCACAGCACCATGACAAGGTGTTACATTTTCACCTTTTGGTCCACATGATGAATAACCTAGAACTTTTTTACCACCTTTAAAAAGAGATTCTGGTTTGGTGTCAGCCGGGCATGCCTGGCAGTAACACCGCCAGAGCCTGGGTACCTGCTCCGCTGTGAAGCAGACCCTAAGGTTTTCAGTCCATCCCCAACCCTGTTACCCATAAACAGCCTAATGGCCCATATTGACATGCCAGCATGGTGTGACACGTTGCCTGCAGCAGTGAATCAGTTAGGGTGGTCAAAACAGGTGACTGACACTGCAGTCTCTTGCAGTGACAGTAACTAAGGCAAGTTTTAGGCAGCATTTTGCAGGGATGGAAAGCCAAGCAACTTGAGCCTACAGTAATACCCAGTAGCACTGGTGTGCACGCAGGGTGTTTGGGATTAGCCCTGACTTTTTCTTGCACCTACAAAGCTACACTACAACAGACCACGACCTGGAAAGCCCCAGGTTTATCAGCTTTTACAGAGAGAAACAGCCTTTAGAAATGTAAGGAGCAATGGGCAGCACAGAGACCGAGAGCTCGTTTGCTCCCATGGGTTGTGGATCTCCCTTTTGCTACATAAAATGATTCCTTGTGGAAATGGCACTTGAAGCGGCATCAAGAAAGCACAGTCACGATCCTCCACCAACCAACCCACCCAGACACATCCTCCCAGATAAGAGACCATGGGGTAGACTGGGAACCGGGAATGACTTGGAGAAATATTTATGAGGTATATCTGATCTTTTCTCCTTTGTCTTTTTTCATTCCAGCATTTAGGCGTTGGACCGTTTTCTTGGACCCGTGAAGGACAATGCCTTTTCCCATAAACCAGCTGGAATTCCCTCATTACTTTGACGGCTCACAGTCATACTCTAGCAGATGCAAGAGGCCATTTCTTAAAACCCGAGCCTTTAAATGCCTGCACCAAAGGTATTTCAATTGCTACATTTTCCTGACACATTTTCTCCCATTTCTAGCAGGTTTAGCATAAATCTCAGTCTTCTGTATTGCAAATCTACAGTTTCTCCTTCTCAAAGGCCATTACATTTATCCGTCAAGTCTATCAGAGCTGGGCCCAAAGGTGTCAGGCTTTCATCTGAAGCTCCTGGAGACAGAGGGGTTTGTGCAGTGGAAGGAGTGATGGTGTCCGGAGATCCATGCACGCCTGCCACCCCCTCCCGGCAGTCTCTGGGCAGCAAGGAGCAGCTTTCTGAGGAAAACATAGAAATCAAACAGATTCCTTTAATAAAAAAGAAAGTGAAGAATACCGCAGGACAAGGACACCTTCCCGGGGACAGAAAGCTGTCCTGACCACGGCTGCCAGCACTTCTGTCGAAGCCCGAGCGCAAAGGGAGAGTCAGTGGACATGGGTTGCTGGGGGAAATTCTCTAGATACAGAGGAAATGGTTCAATCATGGCTACAGAGACGGCAGCCAAAATGGCACTTATGGTGTGCAGAGGAAGCAAATCATTGCTAATTCAGGCAGCAGTGGGGAGTCCCAGGAGCCTTCAACAGCTATCTTCTGGCCTCTTCCTCTAGTCCAAAGTCCTGTTTTTTTGCATTAAAATGAGTAATCCATCAGCCACTCATGCACACACAGCTGAAGTCATCTGCAGTTCAAAGTGAAGGTTATATTTCAAATAACCTTTTTTTGTCAGAGCAAAGCAAAAGCAGGCAGATCTCACTCAACACTCTCTGCCCGGATAGCAACACAGGAACGTCACAAAATGATTCCCAGTGTGATTGCTGAGAGACAGGAATTATTGTTTTGAATTATAAATGGCACCGAATGGGGGGAGAAATTAGAACATCAAGAGCATCAGTATTTAGCATGTTAGAAAACAGTACGTTCCCATAACATCAGCAGCAACTTGTTTATTTTCCTGTTCCTCAGAGTGCCAGGCATCCCCAAAAAGCGCTCCCACTGGCAGGTGAGAGCACGCTTATTCCTTACGTATTATCAACCTGGATTCTGGTCAGAAGGTTTGGAGCAAGAGAAGTTGATGACACAGGAGGGTATAACATGATCCATCAATAAAACTCAGCTGTCGGTTTTCTTGATTTACCAGCAGAAGTGTCACCTGCAAGGCGTTAAGCAGCACCCCCTGCGAAGCTGCGGAGATTTTTGCCACTTGGGAGCAGTGCAAAGAAGGCTGAAACGAAAACTCCCTTTTCTGTAATTTGGTAGACCTTTATTCTGCTTATTCAATAAAAGTACAAAGCTGTGTATTTACGTGAAATTAAAACAACGCTAGCAAAATAAAACTCCACTGCATAAACAGCTCTTGGAGGGGGAAAGAGAAACACATCTCACTGGTACAGCTCAGCCATGTCACTCATCGCAGGACCAGGGTACTCAGATGATGTTGAAAGTGGCACAAAAGCCTCAGCAGAAAGGAGCAGCAATCAGGTAGTTTGTTACTGCCTTACCTTAGTCAGATGCCTGCCAAATCCCAAAGGACCTCATCCTATTTTATTTACATCCTGCAGGATTCCAGGAGGTCCCCTAAGCCAGTGTAAGTGCCTGGGCTGGCAGCAGCAAGGGCTGAGTTTAATGCAAACAAGATTTCATCACCTTCTGCCCATCGATCATTAGAGGGGAGCCACGACCACCGCTGCCGCAAGGTGTTTTGTGCTCTTTGACCACAGAGCTGTCTTCTCATGATTGCCTTTGTGTTTCACCCTCGAACGGTTCAGTCCCTTCCACGACATTGGTATTTTCCCCGCAATGCTACAAATGACAAACAAGCAGCTGGCTTGAGGCGGAGTCGCATCCTTGCCCTCATCCACCTTTTCCAACCACTTGGTCTACCTCCATGCTTTCCCAGTCATTTTCCAGCAGAGCTTTGCACCGAGAGCTCCTCCCCGCTGCAGGTTAAACATGCATCTGTCTACCCACCCCTTTGGGTTCCTTTACAGTAAATTTTGCCCTTGGGGCCAGAGATCAGAGTCCACGTGGGAACTACAGTAGGTGCCTCCCAAACGCCAGAGCTATACAGAGACACGGCAAAACCAAGGCTTTCTGCCATTCCTTCTGCTGTTGCTGCGTCTGAACTGAAACCAACACAGGGAGGAGCGTGCATCTCTGTGTCCCCGGGGAAAGGGCCATTAACATCCCTCTGTGCCAAGTGCTCGGTGATGTTCAGAAAGGCACTGGCTCCCCAGCATCACCCTCCCAGCACCCTTTGTCTAAACCTGCAGGGAAAGCTAAAGCACTTTTTGCCCACCTGTGAGCAAGGTGCCTTTCACCCTCTGGGAGAAGAAGAGGGGCTCGTCCTCAGCTACAAAAAGCTGTCGGGGCGTTAGGCTGATGCTGGTCAGCTGTGGCACCTGCAGCCCCATCCCCATCCCCATCCCCATCCACCCGGCTCCCAGCACCTTGAGGAGCCTGACCGCCTCATCACTGAAGCCTGGATTATCTGGCAATGGAGCAAAAATGGTCTCCCCGGCCTTAATTAGCAGCGGATTATGCTTTGCATGGGGGACGCTGGGAGGTTGAACCGCCAAAGGCAGCCCTGCGAGGGGAGCAGAGCAGTATCAGCACATCTTTTTTTTCCTGCCCGTGCAGGACACGCCAAGCGAGGAGCACCACGAGGGACACGATGCCTTGTGAACCCAGCGGAGAGACAAAGAGGGACTGCTCTGTTCCCCCGCAGTGATTTCTGCCCTCGCCTTCTGCTCAGGAGAGCTGTGCTGCGGCCCTGCTGCTGCTCGGGGACCAGAGCTGATTTCCCTCCCCGCAGAGGGACACGCGGGCAGCCCTGCGTCCTTCTCCCAGGTGCCATCACGTGCCGTTTCACAGCAGCTGCGTTTCGCCATGACTTGGTAGATACCTTAATGAGAGCAGGATAATTGGAATACATCTATTTTGGCGGATGAATGAACACCTTTTTCCCTCGTTAGGCTTTCCTCTCCAGATCTGTATTTCATTTGGATATTGCAGCGTAGTGCTTTTGGCCCGAAATGTTTTAAAGACAACCTCTCCCCATAAATGTTGGCTATGTGTAGGCCCCATAGAGAGGGATTTCTTGCAAGACTGCAAAACCGAGGGGTGAAACGAGCAGAGTCGGGAGGGGGGATGCCGGGGTCGACCCCTCCGAAGCAGGCGCTGCCTTTTCCCTGGAGCATGTGGCCGGGCAGGCAAAGCATTGCTGCAGCCTGGGTTTTGAGAGATGAGCTGTGCCTTGTTTTAACCGAAAAACAGGAGCCAACGTGCAATACCAGACACACTGCCGGGGCTCTCTGTCTTCTCCCCATCCCAGCGAAGCCGCTCCAGGTGGTGTAGAGTTGTCTCCTGCCCTGGGGTTTCTGGTTTCAGTCCCTCACCCGGCGGGGTTTGCTTTCCTCCCCCCTTGAAGTCGTTAAGGCCCAAGTGTGCAGGGTCTGCTTGAAGGCACATGCTCGGGGGTGTCTCCTGCCGCCAGAGCCTATCACTCCTGCAGAAGCAGGTTGCACCCAGCTGCAAAAGACAACAGTATTTCCCCACTGTAGTCCCCAGTTACCTTAGTATAAATCATAATTTCAAAGCAGAAGGGAAAATAAAGCTTTTTTTCCCTCTCTGCCAGCAACAACTTTTCATTTTGACAGTGTCCTTGCAAAGCCTGAGCAGGATGAGTGCGTGGTACCTGGGACACGCTTTGTGTCAAGCATCAATGGCTCACATCCCCGGCTGTCTCTTTGTGGGATGCTGTGGACATGCTGCGGCTTCGCTGCTGGCAGCTCAGTCCCCACCCCTGCAATTTAAAAGCAGCAGCTGTAAAATTACCCCAGACTTAAGCACCCAGTGGCTCCCCTGTGCTTCTCTCCTTCCTGCCACCAAAACCTGTGCCTTTTGGGTCCCCAGGCCTTGGGTGGTCCCCAGGTGTGGCCATCACATACATATATGTGGCCCCCATTGCCGGCTGCCCTCCCCTGCCGACATGTCTCCTAAGAACCATCTCCCCGACCTGAGAAAAGAGCGATGGAATGAGAGTTGGGTCTGCTTACAGGTCCTTTTCCTCCTCTCCCTGCTGGATGCCTGCCTTCCCCGACTCCCTGCTCATCCTGGCCTCCGGTTTGGTGGCAAAATCATTCAGGGATCTTCTGGGAGCTCCTGGGATGGCCAGACCTGGAGGCTTGCCCAGCCCCTACTCGGATGTGAGCATCGCATCGGGCTGTGGGCTCCTCCAGGCTTCCTGGCCTCACCTCGAGTGCTGGGCCCCTCTGTACAAGAGGGACATTGAGGTGCTGGAGCGTGTCCAGAAGAGAGCTACCAGGCTGGTGAGGGGTCTGGAGACCAGGTCGTATGAGGAGAGGCTGAGGGAGCTGGGCATGTTTAGCTTGGAGAAGAGGAGGCTGAGGGGAGACCTCATTGCCCTCTACAACTACCTGAAAGGAGGTTGGAGAGAGGTGGGGGTTGGCCTCTTCTCCCAGGTGAATAATGACAGGACCAGAGGAAATGGTCTGAAGTTGTGGCAGGGGAGGTTTAGGTTAGATATTAGGAGGAATTACTTTACTGCAAGAGTGGTCAGGCACTGGAACAGCCTGCCCAGGGAGGTGTCTGAGTCACCATCCCTAGAGGTGTTTAAGAAACATCTAGATGTGGCACTTCAAGGCATGCTCTAGTGGCAGAGATTGTAGGTTGTTTGGTTGGACTCAATGATCTTAAAGGTCCTTTCCAACCGTGAAGATTCTGTGATTCTGTGTGCACCACCCAACACGGGCTTCTGTCCTGGAAAGGGGTGGCCGGCAGGCTCCTGTCCCTGAGCAGGCAGGGACAGCCCCGGTCACAACAGCATCCATCTGTCCCTGAGGGCAAAGCCCTTGAGTGTGGTCAGGGTGCACCCCCGCACAGCGGGAGATGAACCCGAGTGCCAAAGCTCTGCTAGTTTTCAAATGCTCAAAATTCCCCTTAGTGTCCTCTCTCCCCGCTTCCCAACTCGCTTTTCTGGAGGGACGACATTGTAACAAAACATAGTAAAAACATACGATGGCAGCTTGTTTGTGGTATTTTATTTTTCATATTAAATAGCATGTAAAAAAATAATTTATGCAGGCAAATATACATAATATACTCTGTAATAAATAGCAGGTAAAAAAATACATTTCCTTAAAAACAGTCAGTGTTTTGAAAACAAGCAAAACAAAGATATCCAATAAATACATTCATACACATTGAATAGCGTCTTTCAGGAATGGCATTTCTTTACGTCCTCCCGAGCCATTTATAAATACACAATAAATCCCAATAATTTAAAAAACAAACAAACAAACAAACAAAAAAGTTCCCTGAGCTCACATAAATAACAAAAATGCTTAAATAGGAAATACAATCCAGCGATGCAATCAAAATCATTTTTCCCGGTCCTCGGGGCATCCCTGGGGGCGGGTGAGTGCCGTGCCATGCCTTGCCGTGCCGGATGCGCTGCCGGCGGGGGCTAAATGCATTGCTCCTGGAAGGCCGCGCACCGCAGGTCGTCCAGCACTTGGAAGATGTGGATGATGGCAGAGGCCTCCAGGCAGCCGGTGGTCTCCTGCGGCGGGGGGAAGGGGCGGGTTAGCACCGAGACGGGGTGCAGCAGGCCCCGTGCAGCCGTGGGGTTGCTGACACCCCGAGTCCCCCTGAGCCCTGCTGCCCTGACTTACTGTTTTCTTGGCCGTCTGCAGCTTCTGCAGCCAGTGCCTCAGTTTCCCGGAAGGCTGATGCAAAGGAACCCCCGTGGCCATCTGCAAGGAAAGTGGCCGCGTAAGTATCAGCAGTGCCCCGTGGAGCTGCTGCTGGCACCTGGGCTGCTGAGGCGGCACGGGGCCAGGGGGTCTGGGGGAGTCACTCACGCAGCCTCGCAGGTCCTCCCGGGCTTGGGAGAGGAAGGCCAGGGGCTGCTGGCGCATCTCGGTGAAGCCGGGGTCGGCAGGGAGCCCCAGCATGGCGGTGACGAGGTCCAGCTCGGCTTCCACCAGCATCACACGGTCGGGCACCTGCGGGCGGGCACAGGACTAGTTAGGGACGCGACGCGCCAGCACTGGAGGACAGGGGTCTTGGAGACCTGCCCGGGGGAGGTGTGACCAGCTGATGGGAGGTCCCAGCTGAGGGGTTGGGGGTACCCCCTTTTTACAGCGCTGCCTCGCTCTTACCGACAGCTCCGCTGGGTTCCATTTCCGATGGAAGAGCCTGGTGTTGCATTTGCGGTCTGACAGCAGCATGATGTCCTCCTCCTGCAGGCAGAAACCAAGGGAGAGACTGAGAAACTGTCATCCTGACTTTTGGCGACGTTGTGCAACCCCGGTCAGCCTTGAGGGGTTTGAAACCAGGATGAAATTTGGCCCAGCATCCTTCTTGTCCCCAAACTCCCTTGGAAACCATCCTCCTCATGCTCAAACTGCCCTGGAGAACTCCCACCTTGTCACACAGGGTCTCGAATTTGGCATGCCCTCCACCTTGTGTCACTTGGTC
>VXBH01000265.1:342854-353997 GCA_013400035.1 Rynchops niger
CCCCCCCATTGCCAGCGGTACTCACAAAGTGCTGCTTCATCTTCTGCATGGCCTTCATCTCGTGGGGCACAAGGAACTTGTACTTGAAGAGGCTGCAGCCCTTCCTCAGGGCTTGCTGGGGGAAGGCAGCCCCGAAGCTGGCCGCCGTCAGCGCTGCGAGGAGTGGGATGAAGCCGAGGTGCAGCATTTTGCTGATGAGAGCTCGAGGGCGAGTGGGTTATGATGGGATGAGGGGGCTGCGGTGCAACAAGACAGAGAGGACGGAGTGCTCCGGCACGGATCCGCTTAACCCCTGATATAGAGATGCCTGACGGCGTTGCTGCAGGTGGCTCGTTTGGCAGCGGGGCTCGTGGCTGCTCCTGGAGGGCTGCTTCACCTCTCTTGCCGTTGCTGCCTCGCTGCCCCATCTCCCCAGCTTTTTATGGCACCCTGGCCGCCGTGATTGCGCTTTCAGGTTGGCAGGAAAATCCACACGGCGGCTCAGGAAAGAGGAAAGCGAAAGCGGCAGAGGGAATTCCTGTGCCACAAGTGCGGCAGGTGCGGGGAGCGCCCGCCTACCGCCACCAGCCCCAACACCGCAACCACCTCGAGGGGGTGAGCGCACCCAGCGGCCCCGGGATGCGGGGGGATGCTCGGGATGCCATGGGCTTGCACCCCTCCAAGGGCCCTGCCCCGCCGCGTCGAGTGGCACAGAGAAGCGAGTGGCAAGTGTGGGGAAGCCTGGGCAACCCCCTTGCCCAGAGCGACAGGGCACCCCCAGGCATGCAGCCCCACGGGGACAGGGGGCTCGGGGTGGCATCCTGAGTGGCAGCGGTTTGTGCCTCAGTTTCCCCACAGAAGGTGCAGGGAGGGGGTGAAAGCAGCAGCCGGGCGCAGGCAGTGGTCAGTGCAGGCTGTGGGCACGATCTTTAGGTATGTGTTATCCTCAGGGACCAGACTCACTACAAAAGCAGGAAAAAGGGTGAAAGCAGAAACCCTTCCACCCAGCACTTTCCAGGTGGGATGTAGGGTTGTACAGGGAGGCTGCCGGCGGTGAGCGGGGCTGCCGCCCCCACCAGCCGCTGGAGCTTATCCTGGAAATGCAAATCCTGGAAATTACCTCCCCGCTTACCCTGGAAATGCAAATATCATGTATGGACATCTCTCTGCTGACAGCTGGCACGGTGCCCCATTCCGCAGATCCCGTCCTTCCCCCGAGGTAGCCTCCTGCGACGTGAAGCCATCATCGCTGTGCTTTTAGTTTCATGCATTCATCAAGCATTAAATATAGAAAATTACGGCAATACCTGTATCTAACAAGCAAATACACAGTAAAGCAGCGACAGGCATAAACGCACTTTGCAGTGCCTCGCCTGGTGGCCATAGAAGACGACTGCTCCAGAAGGACCCGATTGTTAATGTTCATATTTGGAAATAAACGGCTGACTTCCCGGAGTCCAAGCAAACAAGAAGAGTTCTTGCACAAGGTTGTGGAAAGATACACCTCCGGGTGGCAGGTCAGCATGGATGTGCTGTGCCGAGTGGTGGAGGGGACCTCTGGACATCGTTCAGTCCAACCCCTGCTGAGCAGGATCAGCTGGAGCAGGTTGCCCAGGACATTGTCCAAGTTTTGACTGTCTCCAAGGATGGAGACTCCACAGCTTCTCTGGTCACCCCATTCCAGTGTTTGACCACCCTCATAGTAAAAAAGTGTTTTCTTGCAGTCAGATGGACTTTCACGTGTTTCAGGTTGTGCTGATTGCCTGCTCTCCTGTCAGTAGGCACCACCAAAAGTCCTTGAGCCATCCTCTTCTCCAGGCTGAACAGCCCCAGTGCTCTCAGCCTTTCCTTATAAGAGAGATGCTCCAGTCCTTTCATCATCTTCATGGCCCTTTGTTGGACTCTCTCCAGTAGGTCCATGTCTCTCTCACAGAGGGGAGCCCAGAACTGGACCCAGCACTCCAAGGGTGGCCTCACCAGTGCTGAGCAGGGGAAGTATCACCTCCTTTGGCCTGCTGGAAACACTCCTCCTAATGCAGCCCCAGGTACCATTCACCTTCTTTGGCACAAGGGCACGTTTCTTGCTTATGGTCAACTTGATGTCCAACAGGACCCCCAGGGCCTTTTCTCCTGAGCTGCTTTCTATCTGGACAGCCCCTGGAATGTCCTGATGCCTGGTGTCGTTCCTCCTCAAGTTCAAGACTTTGCCCTTCTCCTTGTTGAACTTCATGAAGTTCCCGTTGGCCCGTTTCTCCAGCCTGTCAAGGTCCCGCTGGATGGCAGCATGACCCCCTGGTGTGTCGCCCACTTCTCCCAGTCTGGTGTCATCAGTGAACTTGGTACACTGCAGGTACACTCTGCCTCATCATCCAGACCATTAATGAAGAGGTTAAGCAGGAGTGGTTGTTGACCTCCAGGATCCGTCCAGCCCTCCATGAGCCCTTCTCCTGCCCCAGCAGCATCTCAGAGAGCTCAGGTCTTTCCTGGATAACCACAGTGGAGGTGAAGAGGAGTGGAGATGGTGGGCAGGGAGCAGTGTGGCTTAAGCAGTGGCTATCTCAGCTTTGACCAAACCAGATGGAGATGTAGCTTGGAGAAGAGCCAGGACATCAAAACACAGGACTAACACCTGATAGTATGGTGGGCACAGGGTTTTCCTTCACAGCGAATCACGGGCATTGCTGCCGGACTGGGCTCCCACCCAGGGCTCCTGCGCCAGACAATCTCCCTGCGGCAGATTGTGTGAGGTCAGTAATTAAAAGGCTGAGCCCCTACCAGGGCTCAGGTCCTTCAACTGCCCTCTCAGTGAAGAGGACAACAGCGCTGTCTTTCCTTCCTCTCCCATTAAAGAAATGCACAGATTTAGAAGAATAGTTTTTATTCAATGCAACAAGTTCACGATCAATACGACTATGAAATAAAAGCCCAAACCAGCACAAATGACTTCACATACGTTGCCCAAGCGAGGCACAGCTCAGCTGGAATAGATGGCACCTTAGCAGAAGATCCCAATGGATGTGAAAATAAACGTGGCCCCTGGGGAGGGAGGAGAGGGAGCGGAGGGAGCAGGGGTCCTGGTGCTGGCTCGAGGTGGAGCCCGGCTTGGTCACGGGCCAGGCACCACGGGGTGTTTCCTCCTCCAGACCAAGCTACAAACCAGGCTGGAATCCCGTTTTGGGATCTCCAGTGGCTGCCAGCAGCGCTGGAGCAGAGTCCCCAACACCCAGACGGTGATGTCCAGCACTGAGATGGTGACGTCCGGTGCCTGCGATGCCCAAATGGCCCCATCTGCAGCCTGTGCTCCTGAAGATCGCCCTGTGTGAGGCTGGCCCCAGCTGAGGACACTCTCAGGTCACCCGTCAGGTCCCCAAGCAGCATCACGTCCCTGCAGGGCCCACCTCCTTTGGCTCTTCTTCCCTGTCACTGCGGCTTTTATCTCCCAGGTGTCTTTTCCGCTTGGAGAAGTAAAGCGAAACCTCATCTTTTCGCATGGGCGGAAGAAGATTGCAAGGCACCAAAGGAAAAGTGAAAGCCGAGCCAGGAAGCTGGGGCCACTCACTTAGTGCTTGAAGATGAAACCGTGATGAAGGCTTGAAGATCTCCTGGGTGCCTGGAAGTGCCTCCGGCGTGTTTGTGCCTCACTCGCCACCAGCCGTAGCCAAGCCCGTTGGTACCTGGCTGAGCAGCAGCAAGGGCTTTTTCCTGACGGGATGTGGTCTTGCAATCCTGGACATCGGCCAGCAAGCGTCTGGCACTGTGATGCCATGCTCCGCCATACCCTGGTCCCCAGCCTGGCCAGGGAAGCCTGGCTGCATTCAGCACAGCTCCTCCAAACTGCGCTAGTGCCGGCTCCTGCCACAACAGCAGAGAGTCACCCAAGGTCAGCACTGGCTGGGGACACGGCACCGTGCCCAGCAGGGTCTGCAGGGCGCTGGGGACCTGCTGCAGCCATCGCTCCAGCCCCGCTGGTTCCCAACCCCCAGGCAGGAATGTGGCGCAGCTGATGGCGATGGAGATCCCTCCTCGGATTCACGCACCCCAGCGAGCTGGAGTGACCCGAATTTCCTTGGAGCAAAAAATCCTGGGTGCATGGGAAGTCCTGGGTGCAAGAAGGAAAGCGAAAATGGGCGACGCTGCAGGCAGCGCTGTCACCGGTGCCAGCTGAGGCAATCGCCCCGTGACTCATCAGCTGCCACGTGGCATGAGCATGGAAAACCCTTGGCCACAAGCCATGCCGCCGGAGCAGGTAAGAACAAGCCCACATCGCTCCTTCCCAACCCCTTCTGGAGCCGGTAGGCTCACTGGGAGGAACTGGCTCCCACTAAATTAGCTGGTCTTGGAAAAGAAGATAGAAAGAACCCAAAAAGGGCACCAAGAAAGCCAGCTTTAAAAATAAAGCTGGACTTTAGTAAACCCTTTGACACAATTTTCCACAGCATTCTCCTGGAGAAACTGGCTGCCCATGGCGTGGAGAGGAGTACTCTTTGCTGGGTAAAAAACTGGCTGGAGGGCCGGGCCCAGAGAGTGATGGTGAATGGAGTTAACTCCAGTTGGTGGCCGGTCACGAGTGGTGTTCCCCACAGCTTGATATTGGGGCTGGTTCTCCTTAATACCTTTATCAACAACCTGGACGAGGGGATCGAGTGCACCCTCAGTCAGTTTGCAGGTGACACCAAGTTGGCCGAAGTGTTGATCTGCTGGAGGGTAGGATGTCTCTACAGAGGGATCAGGACAGGCTGGATCCATGGGCTGAGGCCAATGGTGTGAGCTTCAACAAGGCCAAGTGCCGGGTCCTGCACTTGGGTCACACCAGCCCCATGAATGCTACAGGCCTGGGGCAGAGTGGCTGGAGAGCTGCCTGGTGGGAAAGGACCTGGGGGTGGGTATTGGTTGACTGGCAGCCGAATATGAGCCAGCAGTGTGCCCAGGTGGCCAGCTGTGCCCAGGTGGCCAGCAGCATCCTGGCCTGTGTCAGGAACAGTGTGGCCAGCAGCACTGCGGCAGTAATGGTCCCCCTGTACTCGGCACTGGTGAGGCCCCACCTCGAGCGCTGTGTCCAGTTTTGGGCCCCTCACCACAAAAAAGACACTGAGGGGCTGGAGCGTGTCCAGAGAAGGGCAACGGAGCTGGTGAGGGGTCTGGAGCACGAGTGTTGTGAGGAGCGGTGGAGGGAGCTGGGGGTGTTCAGCCTGGAGAGGAGGAGGCTGAGGGGAGACCTTCTCGCTCTCTGCAACCCCCTGAAAGGAGGGGGTACCCAGGGGGGGTCGGTCTCTTCTCACAAGGAACAGGTGATGGGACAAGAGGAAACAGCCTCAAGTTGCGCCAGGGGAGGGTTACATGGATATTAGGAAAAATTTCTACACCAAACTGTCGTCAAACATTGGAAGAGGCTGCCCAGGGCAGTGGTTGAGGCACCGTCCCTGGAGGTATTTAAAAGCTGGGCAGACACAGCGCTTAGAGATGTGGTTTAGTGATGGGTTTGTCAGAGTTAGGTTGATGGTTGGACTCGATGATCTGGAAGGTCCCAACCTAGACAATTCCATGATTCTATAAAAACCCTGGGTGATGTGCTGGAGCCCTGCCCATGGGCCAGTGGTCCTGGGGGAGGGGACATCAGGTGGTCTCCGCTTGGCTGCTGTCACCAGCCCTGTCCCCACCAGCCCAGTGTGTCCATGCCACTGAAGTGCTGCTAACCCCAGAACCCTTCACTGCCTCTTGGCTGGTACAAGCTGCAGCAGCTGCCGCAGTGTCGGGCTGGTTTGTGCCACTCCGCACGCCTGGCACCACCAGCGCTGTGCCCCAACACATTTTTGGCATAATCCCCAGTGTTACGTCACAGCCCATCACCCACAGCCTTATGCCAGGGGATGCCCTGAGCATCCTGCCAACACTGGGGAGGGAGGGCCCATTAACTGCAAAGTTAACTAGTAAACAGATTTAAATAAACTTTTAAATTTAAAGTGAGGAAATAAAACAAACAAGCACTTTTCCCCCAGAGCCTTTGTGCTGGCACTGTAGGGACACAGGGTGTCCCCTTCCTGGGGACATCTCCCTCCCCAGGGCACCACTGGGGGACAAGCCCTGCCAGTTGAGCTGGGGCTTCCCCGGACACAGAGGTGGCACCTGATGTAGTGCCAGGCAGGCAGAGACCTCTAGTGCTCCTTCAGGAGATGACAAGCCACCATCCCTGGCCTCACCCAACAAGGGAAGGTTTTTATGGGCGCTGCTCACCCAACCACAACCTGCAGCCTCTTCACCAGCAACCTGCATGGCTTGACCCAGCATCACCACTCAATGAGGTCTTCTCCATCACAGAGATTAGCCTAGCATCAGCACTGGGCTTTCGTCCCCATAGCTGTCCTCCTGGAACCCCACCAAGCAGAGTGAAAGCCTTTGCTCCCCACCCTGGGCAAGCTGAGCCAGCACTTGGTGGCCCCCATGGAGATTTGTCCAGGGTCAAACACCTCTGCTAGGCCTGAAAGGCTCCCAGAGCTGTGCTGGGGGCAAGTAACCTTGTGAGAGCCAAAGCAGCAGTGACCACAAGCAAGGTGACAAGCGATCGCAAGACCACAGCACTGGGCAAACCTGGGGCAGATAAGCTGCTGATAGACATGTGCCAGCCAGCAAAGCACCAGGGATGGGGTCAAGATGGTGGGCAAGAACAGCCCCTTTCCATCTTGGCCTTCACAGACAGCACGCCGCTCCCAGCTCAGCCTGGGCAGGGAAAGGGGCAAATGGCCCTTTCCACCTAAAACCCATCCACCCCATGAAGCAGAAGGCCACTCAGGGCTTAGGTGAGCAGTGTCCATGAAGCGCTCTAGAGCCTGGCTTAAGTAGAGGGACCACAAGCAACTTTTTCTCAGCTTTTTTTATTATTATTAATTGTGTAAGAAATGCAGGAAGTTTCTCAGCTGTTACTGTGATTGTTATCCTCACATGCAATACAACCACCGTCAGTCTGAAACTGGACCCTTCCAGTGCTGAGGGCGCAGCACTAGGCAGACTGGGGGACCAAAGTGGTCAGGAACCCAAGAGCAGGCAGGCATAAACCCATGTCTGCTTTCCACAGAACATCAAAATTTCAATCAAAGTCAGCAGTAATCTTCCCAAGGAATAAGAGTGGTTACAAGTGGGGTATTCGGAGAAAACCCACTTTCTCCTTCCTTTCCCAGCACCAGCTCAGGAGAAGGGTTTTCCTCTCACCGTCCCTTGCACCCCAGCACACAGACATGCCTCACCCAGAACTCCACCGGGGTTTCACGAGTAGAAACTCCCATCGCCTCCAGCATCCTGAAACAAGAAGCAGAGGAAGGGTCTCACTCTGCCCAGCCAGCTCCCGCCCAGGTGGGGCAACATCCATAGCCAGAGACAGGTCTCTTCCACCCAACGCACCAAGGTCTCAATGGCAGATGCTTCCAACACATGCACGAGGGTTGTTCTGGGCAATGAAGAAGTTGGCAGGCAGAGGCATGCCCCCCCTTCATGGCTGGGCAGCAGGCCCTTGTTGTGGGCCAAAACAGCTTGGTTAAGATGCAACCGTCAACATTTTCCCCTCTTCTCTGCTAATCCAGAGCAAGGCAGAGAAACTCAAGAGACCTTCAACATGAGACTTACACATGTACATCAGTGCAAGAACACCGTACAACTACGTGGACTTAAACATTAAGTCAACTGACACAAAGTGAGGTCAGCCATGCTGTGAGCAGCTGAGGATCTGCTGGTTAACCTCTCTGACAAGTATCCATCCACACCCGGGGGGGGGGAAGGAGCTCACTTCCAGCTTTGAAGAGCTCTCCACAACCTCAACTCTTCATTCACTGCGTCAGAGGCATCTTCCACATCCTGCTTGTTTTCTCAAGTGGTTTTCTTACCTCTTTTCAGTCTCTTGGAGGAGGGATTTTGCAGCTTCGGGATCATTCTTCATAAAGGCTTGATATGGAGAGACAGACTCCAAGTAACCAACCACACCAGCAACAGTCATGGGGATTTTGTCAAAGATATCGGTGATTCTAGAAGGGAGATGGGGAAGAATGGAGCTTTGGCAAGTTAAATCTCACAGGCAGCGGAACAAGGACAACAGATTGAGGTGGCGGTGACTAAGATACCTGACACCAAACATCCAACAGATGGAAACAACATCTGACTGTAGCATTTGGCGGGTCAGGAGCTCTAACTGATGCACTACTGGAGAAGCAGAGATAGTCCCAGGGACCAGCTAACGGTCTGTGACTCAAACAGCCCTTTTGATACAGACCTTCCTGCAGAGCCCATGCCCCCTCCAGCATCCAGGACACAAATGCCTCTACAGCACCGCTGCCAACGCATCCTGTTTTGCCTGCAGAGTCAGCCCATGCCTTGGTGGGGAGGCAGGCACTGGTTCCCTGGGGCAGGTCCCCCCCCCCCACTCCATTTTTCTCCTTCANAGGTCTGCCTCGAGCAGGATGAGTCCTTGAGCCTTTAGGCCACGCTTGCTGGCCCAGCCTAGAGCCACATTAAATCCAACGGGACTGGAAATGCTGCCACGTGCCTCTGCCACGACGCAAAGGCATTTGCTGAAACCTGGCAGCTACCCGCTCTGGCAAACCCGGGTCCTTGTGTTCTGTCTGGGTCAGCGGCAAAGACACCACCTTTATCCACTCTCTGGGGCTGCACTAAGGGGGTTCTGCTCACCTCTTCTTGTCTGGAAACGGCAAGGCCTCAAAGATCTCTTTGTAGTTTTCCAAGACGTGTTTTACTCTTTCATGCGAGTATTTTAAAAGCTGGTCCCAGGACTGTAAAGACAGCAGATTGAAAAACAAACACAAAACTACCTGAAGCTCTCCATTTCCTTTGGCCCTAGAACGGAGGCATTCATACACATGCTGCTTTTCCTTTTTTTAATACTCCTTGCATTAAAAAAAAAAAAAAAACCCACCAAAAATCTTGCTCGGTGTCAAGAACTCAAGCATCCTATTTTATTATAGATATAAGGGTCCTGTCCTCCTCCCTACACTGCTGTTACTCACAGTGGAAGGTCTCCTTTTAGCAAGTTGGTAAAACACTCTTTGTCAAGCAACATCACTAAGAAAAACCTCTTTCCAGTTTCTACTTCCCATTATTTTCACTGTGATGAGGATGACAGGAAGAGTCTCTGTGATGACACCAGCCCCCCACGTGTGTTCTGCAGACCTCCTCTCTCTGCCCTATTATAAGGGTGCTTCTCAGTCTGC
Organism: Rynchops niger; assembly: GCA_013400035.1. Lineage (NCBI taxonomy): Eukaryota > Metazoa > Chordata > Aves > Charadriiformes > Laridae > Rynchops > Rynchops niger. The sequence continues at coordinate 352,043 of VXBH01000265.1, forward strand.
CCTATCATTCCTCATGTCGTTCCTCTTCTCTCTCAGCCAGCCCCAGCACTGTGCAGGAGCCACCAAACCCCATCTCGACCTTGTGTCTGTACTTAACCATCCCTCTGCCCCACCCTCTAACAGGAGTCCTCTAGTTCTAACCCCCAAGCCTGTTGCTTTCCTCTCTGCATCTAAGTACTTCTCCCTGCCCAGACCAGCAGGGGAAGCCCCTAAGTTTCATCACCTCACCTCTCTGAAGACTTCGGTCAGCTTTTCAGAGCAGTTTCCGTAGTGCACACTCATGTCCAAGGTGTAGGTGCTGATGGCCACGCAGCCACCCGGCTTCACCACCCGGTTTGCTTCTCTCATGAACTTCTCAGTATCAAACCAGTGGGCGGCCGTAAAGGAAGCCAGGAGGTCCACAGAGGCATCCTCCAACGGCAGCTCCTCCGCAGGGCACACGCTGGGGCGGGGGGGGGGGCGGAAAAAAAAAAAAAAAAAGGACAGCATGTAATATGGGAATTAGACAGTAGGATGTGAAGTCAATGGGTATTTTCTGGAGTTGCTGATGACCATTTTGGTTGCAAGACCATGGTTACTCTAAGTCTAGGACAATGCCCGTTCAACACCAGGAATGCCATCAAATGGGATTTTCTTTGGTGCCAGCTGGCTCTTACACCCATCATACTCACAAAGCACCACCTCCGTGTGAGGACCTGAATTTTTCCTTTGGCTGAGCTCGCTCCCCTGACACTCACAGGTAGGAGACGTTGGGTGGCGAGGGGGCATCCCTGGCCTCCTGGATCTGTGCTTCGCTGATGTCTGTCCCCACCACCTTCTTGAAGTGCTCTGCAAGGAAGCGGGTGCCTTGTCCAGACCCGCAGCCGACATCCACCACCAGCTCAGCAGGGCTTACTCTCTGCGGGGAGGAGAGGATGCATCTCAGCGGGCAGCCACCTAATTTCTGTGTTTTTACCCCATTCCATCCCCCAGCATCCGCGCAGGAATGGCCTCGGCATGGCACAACCCATGGAAAGACTCTTCCGTGCCCACTTCTTGCCCTGAGCCCTATTTATTTATTCTTCCCAGTGGCACAAAGGGAACACTCCCAGCAGGGTAAACACTACTACCCCATTATTCCCTGCAGCCTGGTCATTCCCCACTCACCTTCTCCTGCAGGTAGGAGAGGATGGTTTGCTGCAGCTCTTTGCCTGGCGCAAACCTGTATTTCTGGTAGATGGCTGCGTGCCCTCTCCCTTCAAACATCTGGGTGGCCATGCTTGGGTGGCACCTGGGAAGAGGCAGCAAGCCAGGGATTGTCAGCACGGGATCAAACTCCTCCTTCCACCTTAGCCCGTGACTGCAGGCAATAAAGCCTCTGGTTCCTGGAAGGGCCCTGGGAAGGACTTTGCTCGTGAGGCACCGGCAAGGGACCGTCAACCTGCTCTCCAAGCATCCCTCCCACAGGCGTAAGCTTATCGCAGAAGCAGACCAGGAAAACATTCTTAATGTTTTTTTTTTTTTTAAGGGATTTTTAAATCCTTCTTCTCCTTACTCTCTTGCTTTCCCACCCACCTGGGTGCCGTCTGAAAAATCACTGTTACAGCTGAAATATCAGTGAATTTGCGGGGGGGGGACGGACGGAGCAGAGCATCATAAAAACTAACAGCAGGAAAGTTTGCAGGTTAGGGGTTTTTTTGTTTGGTTGGTTTTTTTTTTTTTTTAATGAAATCAATGTTTAAGTATCAGCAACAGCCACAGCAACTCCGCCCTGCGCTTTCGGACCCGTCTGAAGGAGGGTCTTTAAACCCAGAGCCCCATCAAACCCCTCACCCAGCGCGATGGGCCCTGGGGGGGGCCACCCCTGAGGTCCCCCGCCAGCTCGGCACTAACCGCCCCGCCACCAGAGCGGCTTCCACAGATACAGCGATCCCCTGTTCACCCGTTAACACCCCCCCACACCACCACCACCTCCT
>VXBH01000265.1:358251-407799 GCA_013400035.1 Rynchops niger
CCGAGGAGGGATGCTCCCACCGGCGATGGATCGCTCGGTCCGCAGCCACGCGTGAGCACACCCCCCCGCCCGCGCCCTTCACCCCCAGGCCGGCATCGTCCGCACCCCAGAGCCCTTTCCCGAGCCCCGATTTCCCCCAAAACAGTTTCCACTGATTTTACAGCCGCTGATCTCCGCGGGGAGTTGGCCCCACGGAAAGCATCCCCTGCGAGAGCCGGATCGGGCTCCAAAGGGGTTGTCTCCCGGCGGTAAGAAGCTGCTTTCAGTTCCCTTTCCACTCGGGTTGGCTTGTCGTGGGGGCCGGGTTCTGTCTTGACACGGCCCTGCACACCGGACTGCTGCGTGCCAGGGGGATTTTTACGGTGAAGTTTTGACAAGCGAACCGAGAGCGACGTCTCGGCGGTGTTTCCCGTGCTCCCCTCCCCACAGGAACCCTTCAGCTTTCATCTTTCCATGCTGGGATTTCAAGAGGAGACCAAGGCACCGAATGGAAAGGGGGTCCCCACAGGACTACACAGTGGGTCGGGTCCTGCTGAGCTCCGTTCTCGGGCTGGGGATGCTGGAAAAGACACCCCACAGCACTGCTGGAGCTGGCTTTATGTGATAGCAGCATGCGTGATTATTTCTAGAGAGAAGACTTTTTTCCTCTTCTGCTGTCGGTCGTGTCTGTCTTGTGCATGGAGCCGTGAGGTTGGGGGTGGGGGGGGATTTTTGCACAAAAAGATGAAGCCCCGAGTCGTGGAGAAGAGCCATGAGCCGTGCAAGTGGGTTTTGCATGCCGCAAAACATCTGTGTGTGGGGTGTGTGGCACCATTCCCTCCTTCCCCAGCTGCCAGATGGGGTCCTGGCCACCACCAAGACCGCAGGGTCCCCAGCCCTGGGACGGGGCAGAGACCGTGCCCTCCCGGTGTCACCGGTGGGACAGAGGCATTTCAAGAAGGAGGGTGGGATGCTCCCGGTGTGGCCTACATAGGTATCGGGTAATAGCAGGGCTGGCAACAGGGCTTGAAATGTCCTGATTTTGCGCTGTTGAAGCAGTTACCTAAATAATAACCAGATAATCCTGAGCATGGGGCTTCCAGCTCAGGAAATTGGCTTTAACCTAAAGAGAGCCAAGCACACGTATGGAGAGGCTCCTTCCTGCTGCCTTGCCAGCCGGGGTGGCTGTCCCTTACCGGGCACCTTTCTTCAGTAACATGCCTTCCGCTGGCGATCCAATTAATGCTGCCTATAAGTCGGAAAGCCTGTATAAATGCTGGGCATTCGAAAGGCACCTGCTCTTGCAGCGTAATTAAGCTAACAGCCTAATCGCCGGCTTGTCCCTCTTTGGGAAGCTTTGGGGTTTTATTTCGAAGCCGGGATCTTGCAAGAGCATGCTTGCCGTATTTTTATTTTTATCACAGCATTGTTTGAAATTAACAACTTGCATGAGGTTTCAGATCTTTTAGCTGTGTTTTAGTTTTGGGGAGCTAGTTTTGCTCCCGAAGTGTTGACTTACATGACTTTTCACCTTATTTTCCCCAAGCAGAGTGGTTGTGGCCTCAAAAATCTGACGTGCCAAAGAATGAAGCGGTGAGGAGGAGGCAATATGCGTATAATTAGGTGCATTTGTTACCTATGTTACAGCATACAAGGCTGGCTGTAATCTGTGACGAGGCCAGAGAGAGCAGCCAGCGCTGCGCGTGGAGGTGGGGAGGGAGCACAGACATAGGCACAGTGCTGGGAAAACCATGGGCAAAGTCAGGGCGCCAGGCTGCTGCGGCAAAGCACCCGGGCTGCTTGGCAGTCTCTCGATGGGGGAAGGTGGGATCTGGCTCAGGTGGTGGTGTCCTCAGGATGCAAATAAACCAACAATTTGGGCTCTGAATTCCCAAATGAGTTTAATGTGGACTGAAAGCCCCCCGGAGAGAAATTTGTTGATGAAGCACTAGCACGCATCATTTTCTGGATAAAGCCCAGCGTGTGAAATGGTCCGAGTCCCCTCTGGTCCCACGGAGACTCCTGTGACCTGCAAAGCAGGCCGCTCTTCATGTGCTCCTTTTTTCCCTCCCATTTCTTTGTTTTAAATGTCGCTTGGAAGTGCAGCACACTCTGGAAGCGCTCGCTGTCGGCAGAGTTCTCTGTGCTGGTATGGATTTGCTGACAACTCCTGGGCACTGCATCCCTTACGGGCTGCCGGATGCTCTGTGCCGCAGTTTGGAAATAAGAGATGCGTTGGGAAGCGCCTTGCAAGCCGTGAGGGAGTGTCCTGTAAAAGCTAAGGCATGTTGGTGTTATTGCCTAATGCTGGTTTTTAAAGTAAGTCAGACGTTAAGGGTAAGTCACTGAGCGGGACGAAGCCTGTCGAAGGCAGGACGGGACTGAACTCGTGCTGGTGGCAGGGCTGGCTCCTGAGGGATCTCTTCCAGGCTGGGATTGGGTCTGCTCCATGGTTGAGAAACGGTTTGAGCAAACCCGTGCTGGCTCTGGTGTAGGAACGGCTGAGTTATGCCATCCACACCCTCCAAGTTACGTTTGTTTGCTTTTCTTAATGAGAGATTATAAGAGATTATCTTTTCCCTTATTACCTGTTGCTCAGGTTTTTGGTTTGTTGAAAGTCTAATTCCTGTAGGAATGCTGATGTGACTGATTTTTTTTCTATTTTATCTATGTGCTGGAGCTCCTCTTAGCATCTTTCTTTTATGGCTTGGCATCATGGCTAAAGCGCCCGCAGTGTTATCTGAGGTTTTGCTGGATGGGTTCCTTGTGAAGGAATGGGGTTTGGGTAGCAAACAGAGTAAACAGTGGGTTGTTCTAACAAGAAGCGAGCAGGGATTGCCACAGGAGGGCTGATGGGACTATTGGGTAAGGCCGAAAATATTTTTCCATTTGTGTTGTTCTGCTTCAGTGTCTGGACATCTTGCTTAGAAACATTATGGAAATCCTCTGCTAGAAGTTCTCCTGGCAGAATTAAATAACCCTATTAAAAAAAAAAAATGCACATCCCAGCTGCTCAAGGCGTACCCCTCTGCACACAGAGTCTCCCCGGGGACAGGTCGTGCCTCTGGCATCTTGGCACAGCCGCAGGGTTAGCCGGGCAGAGAGAAAATACATTCTGGAGCCAGCGGGATTTGAGAGTCTTAGTTAATTAGAACTGTTCTCGCATTAAGCTCGGAGCGGCTTGCGGCGGGGTGGGGGGGGTGTCTTGCAGAGTGTTTGGAGTGGGAAGGTGTGATGGGGAGCAGGGCAGGAGGCGGCAGGAGATGCCACCTTTCGTCCTCGCAGATGGATGCTCACAGTTCCTCCATCCTTGCTGCTCAAATAATATCTGGTCTCTTCAGCAAATGCGTGCGTCTGATGCCTTTCATGGCAGCACTGCCTGGTTCGAACCGTGGCTTGTGTGGTCAGGATGCTTGCTGGGGTAAAAACCTCTCTGCCTTCCCATTCCCTGCTTCTCTTCCTTCCCTCTCCCAGGCGGGACACTGGGCTACGAGAGGAGATGCCACAGCAACGGGCACTTTACTGGGAAGGTCGAAGGAGGCGGCGTGGTGCTGCGGTAGCTAACGCTGCCTCACCTCTCCCCCTCTCTGCAGTAACAACAACCCCTACGCCTCCTTCGGAGCCACCCTGGCACGGGATGAAGAGCAGAACCTGTGGAGCACCCCGCACGATGTGACCCACACAGAGGCAGACGACGACCGGGTGCTGTACAATATGATCGTGGTCAGGAACCAGCTGGACAAGGACTCGGAGGTGAGGCGGTGCCGTTCCTCGTGCTCGGTTTCACTGTGGGCCGAGGCTCAGTGCTTTTATCAGATGCTTTGGCAGGGCCTTTATATAAGCACCCATTAAGCCACCGGAAAGACCCTGAAGTCCCCCAGCGTGGCTCACGTAGGCGTCGGGTTGTCCCACCTGCTCCATTACCCTCCAGGTTTTATCCTATATCTGGTGTGGATGCATCCATAGCCATTTCATCCCTGGGAAGGTGGGGGATGTCCTTGGCGGCTGAGCCAGGAGAGCCACCCTGAGCTGGGATGCACCGTCCCCTGAAGCACCTCTGCCACCTCCTCCCACAGACGTGTGCTGGTAGCGCTAGGACCCCCAGCTCCATTTCCTGCCTTCACAGCCTGCCTTTCTTGTCCAGTATTTCCCCGATTTGGCCTTTCTGTGGTCAGACTGGCGTTAGCCCTGCCTGTGGTGGCTTTTGCCCGGCAATGGCAGCACCCGGAGCTGAGCTGCCGCTCCAGTGAGGCGTCAAGTTAAATACTCCTCTGATGGGTTGTATACGGCAATGACGGAGAAGCGGAGAACTGGCACAGCTCTTAGCACAGAAGGGAAAAATCACTGCTGTTATGTAAAGGCTGTTTTGCAGCCCCGATTTCCTTCGTTAAAGCACTTCCGTGCAAAGGAGATTGCAGTGGCCTGATTAGGAGCAGGCTGTAGCAAATAGTGACACATTTTCCCCCTCTCTGTTTGCTTTTAAGACTTCAAAATGTTTGCAGGAAAGCCTGGGGGCTTCATGTTTAATTTCGACATGATTCCACTTCATCCGAGAGACTGCGAGACTGTAACTCTCCTCCTGTGACAGTCCGCTTAAACCACAGGCTAGCTCAGCTTTCACGGGAAGCCTTAAACTCCAGAGGTACAGCTGAGATAAAAATTACAGCTTTTTAGAACTTAAAATGAGATAATGCAGACCTAATGTATCCTTGTTGGCCAGAATCCTCATGTGATGTGGTTTTTTTTTGGTGGGGGTTGAATTAATTGTTGTGTTTGCAGGGGATGGGTTTGTAACAGCGTTTTCCTGGCTGCACGTAACCTTTATGGAAGATACTCTCCTCCCTCCCCGCCGCTGCTTTATCTTGCGTTTGCTTGTCTTAGAGAAAAACAGGGAGCTTCATCCAGCCCACGATGGCTGAAGGAAATGAGGACGACTCCATTTAGGGGGCTGCATCTGTCCTGGGCTGCTGAGAGCTGGGTATACTTCAGGGCGTAACGAGCTCATAATGAACCCTCCTTTCAGTGGAAGCTCCTCGTTTCAGCCCGCGCCCAGTCAAGCGGCCTTTTAAACTTGATTTAGGGCTCGTTATGAGGCAGGCCTCCTAAAAGCTATTATTATTTATAAAACAGTATCATAAGTGGACGGGCTGCTAAAAAGATGGCTCCTTGGGCAAGGGAGCGTTGTGCGTCAGCCTTGCTCAGGCTGCAGAGGAGAGCATCGCTTACGGGGGAGCAGGAGAGACCTCCTGTGCCTGCTTTTCCCAAACCCAGTGTCCCTGCTTGTCCTAAACCCAATGTCCCTGCTTGTCCCAAACCCAGTGTCCCTGCTTGTCCTACATCCAATGTGCCTGCTTGTCCTAAAGCCAGTGTCCCTGCTTGTCCTACATCCAATGTCCCTGCTTGTCCTAAACCTAGTGTCCTTGCTTGTCCTAAACCCAGTGTCCCTGCTTGTCCTACACCCGATGCTTTCTCTCTGCCTTTGGCATATCCGTGGGGTTTTAGCAGGTCTGTGCAGTCGCCGTGCCTGCCAGTGAAAAAGGAACGGGCACGGGGCTTCCTCCCCGCAAGGAATGTAAGATCACGTACCCTGTGTCTTTTCATGCAGTGCAATTAATAAAAAAGCCTGAGGAGTACATCATTAGTCTGACTTTGAAGAAAGCCAATGCGTGATACGCTTGATTTGAATGATGGCAGAGTGCCCTTTGCAGCTGTTGCCTGCCAGCCTCTCTGCTGCCTCTCTCTCACAGCTGGGGAAACTGAGGCATGATGATAAGCCCATCCAGCCGCTGCAGTTTCCAGCTGCAGCTCCTTCTGGGTGGCAGGACAGGGAGGGACTTGGCCGGCAAAGCCAACATTCCTGCATTCGGCCCCGGGTGCCGAAATCCCTCCTTCCTCCAGCGAGCATTTTAAAACTAGGCCAGACTGCATTGCCCTCCCCTCCTAATGAGGGTTCAGCCCTGAGAGACAGGAAAAAGTCCAATTGCAAAAAAACACTGGGCTGCAAAAGCCATAATCTGCTTTGGGAGCTGCTCTGCTCGCGAAGTCCCCGGGGCCATGTGTACGGATGCTGTAGGACAGGGGATGGAGGAACGGCTTCTTGTTGCGCAGTGGACAAGTGTTACGAAGCTGTAGCTCCTTTTTTTTTTTTCTTGGTTAAAATCAGGCTGAAAGGAGAACTACTCTCTGTATTTCTGCTCCATCATTTAGCAAAGACATCTGGGCGTGCTGCGCATTTGCTGTGTGCTTTGCCATTCCCCACCTTTATCTTTGTGGTTTCCTAGCACAGGACTTTGGAAGGATCCCAAAGAGCAGGTTGCTCTGTCGTGCGTGCTTTATCTCTACGGCACCTCTGCCTCAAACCAGTATCGCATTTTTCTTCATCTGCCCAACCCACTTCTGCTTTCCTGGGTATTCTCTTTTTTTTTTAAAATGGTTGTTCACGTAGTGACAAGGTGCTGCGAGCCAGGGCAGGAGAAGCGGTGGGCCAAGACGCAGCAGTGACATCGGCACAGTGCTGGAGGTCAGCGGGCATGGTCCATGATGGCTCTCTCCTGGCCTGGCCACCTCTGCGCCGTGGATCGCTGTAAATAAATAAACCAAACTGTTTAGGTTTGTGAAGGGCCAGGCGCTCCGACACCGAATGCACCCTGTAGCTCAATCAATTTTCTGCATATTTGATCATTCATGGTGGAGCTACCAGCAACTCACAGCGTTGGTGTCCTCCCTTGGGGTCAGTTCCTTGCTCCTGCCATGGGGCCGGACCCACACCCGATCTGTGCGGAGCCGTTTCTTCTCCCTGTCCCTTCCCGACTGCCCCGCTCGGGGAAATTTGGCAGCTCCAGCCCAAACTCGGTGTGACCTTTGCTTGTGTAAGGATGGCTGCTCCACCCTGCTCCTCGCCGAACCAGGGCAGCAAGCTCTTCAAAGCAAGTGCTGTGAGATCTCGGGTGCGCCCCGTTTCACTCCCACTTGCTCGTCCTGCTGGGTGCTGGGCGCGACGGCTCAGGGGGCTGTCAGCCATGGTGGAGCTCGCTGGAGAACCCAGCAGTTGCAAAACCCACCGTGCAGTCGGTGGATGAGGCAAGATTCGCTGGAGCCTCCAAAAACGATGAGGACTGAGCAACTTCTCCATCTCCGCATTTCTCTCTGCGTGCGGCCGACGAGTGCCATGTGCTTGGATGCGCTTTTGGAAGCAAAGTCAGGGCAGGGGAGGGTGTGCTCAGAGAAAATAAGAAAAGCCGTAGCTGAAGGGCTTGGCTTAAGGGGGCTGGTGTACCTGATGCAGCCTTTGGAGATCAAAGCTGTCGCCAAAGCTTTTGAAGGCTGGGGTCAACTTTTCAAATATGGAGAAAAGGTTGGGTTCCCCCCCCCGGCTCCTGCCCTGCAGCATCGTCGAACCTGTTGTGATGTAAAGTAAAACCCCAAATCTGGAGGTGAAATGAGGACCTCTAGGAAAAGAGGATGTTATTTAAGATGCTGCATAGATATAGGCCAAGTCACTGTTCCAGCACATGCCCCGCTAAACGCGGAGAAAAGCGTTTTATGGGGAAGGGGGACTACTGTGCCTCCAATGTTAACAGCAAGAGCTGGGATTATTTGGCTTATGTGCATGGTGTGGCAGATGCCCCTGTCCCCGAGGACCAGTTTGTGGTGGCCCAGGTGCCTCTGTTACCTCTGATGGGGTGCATGGAATCACGCGGCCGTGCCAGAGCCTGAGCTGTTGCACCGATACTGGCTTCAGAGAAGGAGCCAGATTTAGGGCAGCTGCGCCATGGTTCCATGAACAGAAACTAAAGGTGAGGTTTTGCATTATGGCTGAGGAAAAAACACTGTTCTTACGGCTTGTTGTAAATGCCGTGTTTCTCTCTTCTTTCGGCTTATTCCCTTGGGGAAGGCGGGATCATAAACCCCACTAGCAAAGGCAATTCCTCAGCCTGCATCTCCGCCGGGGGCCTGGCCAGCAGAGCTGCGCTGGTGTGATCCTCCTGGCAAGCCCATTAGTGAGCTGACAAGGCCTATTTTTCTGCTTCCTCCTGCTCCCCTACAGGATTATTCTTTTTTAAACACGTTACAGAGGAGGTCAGCATTGCGACACGCTGTTGCTGGGGCATAGAGAGATGATGGGATTTGCCCAGGGCTGGGGAGCCCAGAACTGACCCACGTAATACATATGAAAAATTATCTATGAACTCCCACGTGCTTCTCTTAATACTGAATCCAATTTAATCTTATTCTAAGATGAGCTGTTGGTCGGCGGCTTAATGTATGAGTGTGGCTCTAGAGTTCATGTTTGCTCAGCTCCGTCCAGTGGGGCCAGTCGCTGGGCCAGAGTGGGAGCATCCCTGGATGCGGTGTGGTACCTGCCTGGGCTGGGATTTTGCAGTCTTTCCCCGATAACTCTCTTTTAACCTCATTTTCCAAAATAACTCTTGAACGGAACAGTGACACCAATTGCTTTCAAGGGAATGAAGGAGAAGGCTTTGATAGAGGATTGCTTTGGCACTGTAAGGAAAGCTACCTACTAATTAGGAGATTTCCATATGAGCAGGGATGAAAAGTTGGACAGTGTTTGCCTGTTCTCTTGGCACATTTTTTCCCAGAGCTCTCGGTTATATACCAGCCTGGCTTGTATTTCATGCCCAGGATTTCCTCTCTTCCATTTGGCATTATGCAGATTTAGCATAGCACACTACAGAGTCAGGGGAAGTTTTCCAGGTAAATATTTGAAGGGCTGAGCGCTCCGAGGAGAGAGGCAGCAGCGTTTCCCTGCTGCTCCCGGGACATTCTTGACTCATGCTTGATGGGTTTTCTCAAGGCCCCACTGGTATACGTTGTGCCCTGCTACGTAGGTTTAAAAGGGCAAAACTGATTGCCTAAAAAAGGGCCAGGAACTGCAGCCTGCTTTGGTTTCCCGTGGTTAATTCACGTTTTGGCAGAAGGGTATTTTCCCTAAAGGATTGATTTGGAATGCATCACTGGGATGTCCCAGACCCGTAGAACACCAAGGGGTTTGATGAACAGCAGACTCCTGCTGTACTTTCTCTGTACTGTGTGCGAGGAGCCTCCTCACCGCTCCAGAAGTTGCATCTAACTTTGCAAGAGGCAGTACAGGGAACCGAGGTGCACGGAAGATGCAAAAAGAAGCTAAGTTTCGGGAGCGAGCTGCTTGTCCCATGCCCGCGTACGGGCTCGGACACCTTGCGGGAAGGACTGGTGTGCCCTGTCCTGCAGCTGCCTGGGGCCCCGATGGTCCCTATCCCAGCGGTGGTCTCTATCATCCCAGGAGTGGTCCCTATCCCAGTGGTGGTCCCTATCATCCCAGCAGCAGGAAGGGCTGAGGGAGAGCCGGGTTTGGCTGGCGTCCCGGCTGCCTGCCCTGGGGCTGCCCGGCAGCGGGTGCTGAGCAGCGTCGGCCTCGTGATGCTGCCCGGATCCCTCCCAGGTCACACCTTGGTGACTCATGGGATGTGCATGGGGAACACCCTCCCCAGAGTCTCTGATGTTGCCCGTTCCTATGCAGCAACACAGGCAGGACTAGCTTTGCTCTTCTGCTGCTGTGTAGTTAAAGGGCGATGCTTTTTAGATTAATTTGGGGGATGAAAAGTTGCTCTTAACTTTATTTCCCTCATTAAAGCAACACAGAGGACAACCCCGTGCCCACAGCATTTAGGACGTCTCTGCTACAAGGAATCACCTGGGAAAACTCAGTATTTTTCTAAGGCTGATGGAGAGCAGGGCATGAGTCCCTTCAAGAGCTCAGCCCGGAGCTGCCCATCCTCACCCTCACAATCTCTAGTCTAATACATCCAACTCCACACTCAGGCAGAAGAAATACCACTAAAACAAGAGTTTCCCCCCAGGCACCACTGTTAAGCATCATTTTCTGGACCAAAGCTGCTCCTTTGCACCCCCCCCCACCCCCCCAAGTTCTTCAACAACAGGACACTGTTAGACATCCTCTGGCACTAAATATGCACTGTATTCGCTCCCATAACGCAACTCAGTAACTACAGCGTGCACGAAAGCCATAACCTAGATTCCCTTAAAGTCAAAATAGACAAGGGAAAACACGCCACTGTTAATCCAGAGAAAATCGGGAGCAGCTTCCCTGCATGCTAACCACCGCTTGCCATTTAGCTTAGCGAGGAGTCCGGCTTGCTACCATGGCAGGGCGGGGGGGGGGAAATCCCTGCAGCCCCAAAAGCCGCTGCTGGGTGCCAGCCAGGCACGTTTTGGGGAGAGGAGCATCTTTCCCAACCCCACCTCCCCCCCCAGCCCTGTCTTGCTAATTCAGCAGCGGGAAGCACCCCTGGCATCACCGTGGCTGTGCTGATGGATCGTGTGCATGAAAGCACTTGTTTATCTCCGCGGAAGGGCAGAGACGTGCAGCTTATTTCCCCCTCAGCGTGCCCGGAGTGATGCCCTCTCCTTTCTGCTTATACCATGGGGTCGCGAGCAGGCTGAGATGTTTCCAAGGGATCCCTGCCAGTGGGGACCGAGGCATCGTGCCGCCTTTATTCTCTTTGTTTAAAAATTTCAGGGTTGCAGTCAACTTCCCACAAAGCTTTAATACAATAAACCTCCTCTTTTCTTTTTCACTGAGAGGAACCCAGTTCCTAGCTACGAGCTGGTGTCACGAGAGAGAGGAGCCTTGTCCCTGCCTCCTTTTTCTAGTGAAGGGCTGAAAGAGGCTGCCAGGTGCCCTCCTGTGCAAACCGTAAAGCTGTTTTCAAGTACTGCTGCAGGCAAGAGAGAAACGGAGCTCTCATCGGCCAAGCGAGCTCGTTGCGAGCAGCAGCACAAAGCTAAAAACGACGCGGATTTTGCTCTGTGGGAGGACGAGCAGTGCAGAGCCAGCGGCTGCTGGCGGAGCTGCCTTCCCCCTGCTCTCCTGACCCGAATTCACCCTTGTCTTAACCCTGCTGGCTGCTTCTTCCAAAGCGTAATCTCCAAGGGTTCCTGCAGGTATCACTGAACGACAAGAAAACGGGCTCGTCATTTAATTCTCTGCCATGGTGGCACGTCGGCCAGGTTCAGGAAAAAAAAACACTAAGAAATCTCCAACTCTGTAGCAAATCAAGACAACTCTTTAAGGCACCAGGTGTCGGAAAACAGTTGGATTTCTAAAGCACGGCCTACTTTTGTGGATGTTGTTTAACCCCTTTGAACCCAGCGTGTCACGTAGGAAAATCCCAGGGAGCTGGCACGGACTAACACCCCTTTATCCTACAAGAGTCCACGTATGTCGTCTGTTGCTGAGAAATGAGATTCATTAAGGTTCTTAGTGGAGGGCAATTATCTGAAGGATGTTATGACCTGCTGCGTGGATGCTTCTGTAAATGCATCCCTTTCAGCGTGTGCGTTGATTAAACTCCGCTAGGAAAAATACTCCCGGTTTTCTTGCAGAATACATGCATTTCCAGAGGAAGGCATACTTGTCCAGATGTGTTTCATTGTGCTGGTATAACTTTAAGAAATAACCTCAAAACCTTGCCCTCTAGACAGTGTCCCATTGCGCAGATATAAAGCTTGAGGTCAAGTGCAAGGATTTAAAGTGTACAGTTAAGTGAGGCATTAACTGCAGCAACTGGTGTCACCGAGATTAGTTGTTACTATGTCAAATGACTCCGGCTCGGCCCTCAGCCATCCACGTGCATCCTTCTTCTTTGCTTAAAAAGGGTACCCCAGCCTTTAAAAAAAAGCCTGTTTTTTCTTGTTTTTCAGTGCTTTTGAAAGCCTGCCTACCCCAGTTAAATGCCAAATAGAGGATCGAGCAGTTTGGCGAAGCCACTGCATGTGTGACCAAACTGAGAGCAGTAACTTTTTTGCAAACTTTTATTTTCCCTTGGGCTATCACCAGCTGTAAGAAAATGTGCCATGCCAGTTTAACTGCAAGGATATGAAAATAAGGTGTTGCAACAGCTTGCAGAAGGTAATTATTAATGTGTGGTCGTGCTTTCTCAAGCTGTCAGAGGCCGAATAAGGTATTCTCACAACCTCAGGATTTGATACTAGCAGGGTGTCAAGGTTTGGGGTAAAGGGTTTTGGACCGAAGAGACTGAAGTCTCTTAAATGAACAACGTTTGGAAGTTCACGTTGTTCTCCAGGGACAGCATTATAATTTCCAGCACGGAGCTGGGATTATATTCTCCCTGTCTGACCGAGGAGACCACTCTGGTCATCAGCAGTGCCTAAGCGAAATTCTGTACGCCAGTTTCAAAGTAACTGGAACCTGTTTTGTACATGCAGAGAAGATACAGAGACACTGTACCCAATGTCAAGCTAAAATATTCCACTCTGGTCGGCGTAATTTCTTCCAGGGGCAACAGCAGCCTGGCCATCAACCTTCACACTCATCCCTCAGTGCCAACATCAACTGGCTCCGGTTCTAAAAGCTGAAATTCCTAGAAAGTCAGCAGAGCCCTCCCCACATGCAAATGACTGAGTATCTCTTATCCCTTTGCTTTGCAGGAATGGCAAAAGCTCAACTATGATATTTATACCTTACGGCAGACCCGAAAAGAAGTGAGAAGCCGGTGGAAACACATTTTGGAGGATTTAGGTAAGCCAGGGGACAAAAGGATGTCACTTGTGTGGTACCAGATGAGAGGTACGAGGACGGTTGAAGATGGGAATGGCTCCACAAAATCAGGCTGGTAGAGGGGAAAGGGAGGAAAATAAACCAAGGCTGCTGAGCAGGGCCGTCAGGTAGCCCACACGGCAGCCGAGAGCCTGCGGGAGACTCCCGAGAGCTCCGGCACTGCAGGGGGAAGACGGAGCCACCGTGTCTGCAGGCACATCAAAAAGCCCATGAACCATCACCAGTGGGAGAGCCTTTCAAGCCCATAATAGCATACACGATCATTCATTTCAAGCTTCCTTGTGGAAACTTAGCAGGGACACCTGGGAATTCACCCTGTTTTTTTCTAAGCAAGATAAGCAGGGAGAAATGAATATTCCTTTCAGATTTGAAATACATCTGTTTAGTCCGTGGCAGCTGATCAGAGCTAAACCACCCGCTCTGTTTGCTCCTAAGCGAGTTTGAAATGTTCTTTCATGAAACAAAATTGCTCAACGGTGACCCTCCCACTCCTGCTATTTCCTGGCCTGCAAACAGTGAACTGCACCCCCCGGTCCCATGTGCTCAGCTGCGGCTCCTCCACACGAGGCAATGGCGATGGGGACCTGGTTGTCCCAATGGCCTCGCACGCAGCACGTGACACTCGGGCCAAGGAGATGTGACATTCCGGCACATCGGCTCACTGGCTTGCATCATGCTCTGGAGGAGGTTGGCAGCTCCTGAGACGAGGATGTGCGAGTCGAGCGCGTTTGTTGGGCTGTTCAAGGGTGTTTATTGCTGGGAGGAAAAGAGATGGGTATCTCAGCTGCGCCTGCCCTACCTGCCGTTCTGGCGTCTGGATGGGAGGAACATAATAAATTTATAAATAGATATCAGTGTTCATCTTCACCCAGGTGCTCGTGCGGCCTGTACAGACCGAACACAGGAGGGATCACTTGACATCCTTACATCTTTTACTGCACGTTGACAAAGGGTTTCCCACATCTCCCCCACGTCCACAGTGGCTCTGGAGCTGTTTCGCAAAGGGTGGGGAAGCTCAAGGCCAGGGATCCTTTAGCCTTAGCGAAGCTAGATGCACAAACAGATGTGAAACTTGCTATCTTTTGTTATCTAGACCTGTGCTTTAATCATAAGACCACTACTCTTTCCCCTGTAAGTGTTTTCAGGTGAGATGCATCACCCTGGAGCTGAACAAAGAGTTAATGGTAGCAATCACATTTAAAGATCCCTGCATTCATTCTCCTCCGCCTTTCCTTCCCTGGATACCCTTCCTATGAGAGATGCCAACTGCTACAGGAACAATTACCCATGCATCCATTACTGCCACAGGTTTTTTATCACTGTTACCTCCCAACAACATATAGACATAGTCGCTGGGTGTTCAGGAAGCCTCACCAGCCCTGAAAGCTCTGGCAGCATCAGGAACATGCAAGAGCTGAAGGAACACCTGGGTGTGGGTGTTCCTATGCCTCCTCTGGAAAACCAGCAACAAACTTGCTCTGAATGGGTATACGTGGGGTTTTTTTCTCCCACCAGCAAGCTCATACCTGCCCCAGGTGCAGACGTGGAGCGTGCTTCAAGGAAATGCTAGTTGGTTTTAGCAAGTAGGAATGTGGCAGCCCAAGGTGGAGGGCTAATAAGGGACCCTGGAGGGCTCAGGGATGACCCTGCCCGCATGTTTGACTCGTTTCTGTAACACATCTCTTTCCCAGGTTTTCAGAAGGAAGCAGACTCCCTCTTGTCGGTGACCAAACTCAGCATCATCAGCGACTCTCAGAACATGGGCAAAGCCCGGGACATCCTGTTAAAGCTCTCTGAAGAGACGAACATCTTCCCGACCAGCTGGGAGCTTTCTGAGCGCTACCTCTTCGTGGTGGTGAGTAGCTCTGAGCGTGCCTTTGTCCCCGCGGCCCCCGACCCTGCAAGTGAGCTCAAACGAGGGGAAGTACATAGGTGAACTGCACCAGAGGACTCCCAAATACATGGTGGCATCTGGGGCATCCCCATCAGATGTTGCACTTGTATCTTGGCTGGTCAGCTTCCTTGGAAATGTCAGTGCTGTAGCACCTTAAATTTGCCCCCCCGAGTTCCTGTAAGCCTGTGTAACCTCTTGCAGCCTGTTAACGAAGTGGGGAAAGATTAGACCTGGCTTAACCTGAGAGCTGCCGTTGGGGGAGGACCCTGACCAGGGAGCTGCTCAAAGCAGCCCGTAGTGACTGTAAAACCCCGTTGCTTTGGCAGGACCGGCTCATAGCTCTGGACGCTGCGGATGAGTTCTTCAAGTTGGCCAGCGTGGTGTATCCGAAGAGAGCCAGCGGGGAGAGAGTGGACGATAGCCAGAAGGCCCCACAGTGCATCTCTGTCACGATACCCTGAGGAGCATGCCTCGCCGAGAGGGACAGAGAGTTTCCTTCCCTGCAGGACCGGGCTCCTCTGCCGAGGGGTTGGCACAAGTAGTGCCGCTCCTTGTTTTCCGGCAGAGAAGCGAGCGGGCCAGCCGGAGCAGAACGAGGAGGTCAGCGAGCCGTGCCCCACCGGGAGGGCACGGGAAGGCGGATGCTGGCCCCAAGGTGCTCCCAAGCTGAGGGGAGCAAGAACTGCCGTAGTGTAGCCCCGTAGCCTAGTAGTGTGTGCGATAGGCACGAGGGGAACCTGCTACACAAGGCGTTGCTACCAGTAGCTGCAAAAATCGAGATGCCTCTAGTTACGAGCGCTGTGAGGAGATCCCCGTTTCCACCTTCTGCTGGCACCTGCCACTGTCCCCTCCCTCAGCTCCGCCAGCTGGGAGGACCACCGAGGGAGGAAAAATACTTCAGTCGTCTACAACTCGGCCGCATTTCTGCGAGTGCTGGTCCTCTTCTTCCTCCCCAGGCCACGGCAGCCCCACCAGGCAGGTCCCAGCGGATTTGGCAAAGAGGCAGGAGCGGTGAAGAGCCAGGAGAGGAGCCGGCACCGGGCGGCAAAGCCTTGGAGCGGTGTCACAGTTGGGTGCTGTGTACCCTGCCGTTAGTGGTTTGGAGGTGTTCACGTCAGGGGCGCTTAGCCCAAGATTTTAAAAGAAGGTAGATTTTAGGAAGGTGCCAAGGTCAGACCTGCTGAGAATTTGGCTCCCGTAATATCCTCAGATTGGTTGCCCAGCATCTTGATTTCTGAAAGTTTTGGTCTTAATTACATAAAAAAAAAAACACTATGAAGCTGCATGTACTGTCAATAGCTACCGTCCCTGCTGTTAATGAGGATTTTTAATGAACATCCTTTATATCTTGGGTTTCTCTCTGGTAATGAGCAATAATTTTAAAAGGCGGGATTTGATCTTTAAAAAACAAGTGGAAGTTCTTCACTGGTTAACACAAGTGCTGTTAATTGGCCAGTTGAAAACGCTGGTTACCCAGGACCTCCCAAACTAGCAAACCAGAGCTTTTATTTGTTTATACCTGCAGTGTTTGGAAAAAAAAAAAAAAATTATGAATTGTTTCTGTTTGTCAGTCTTCCTGGGAAACATTTTTGTAAACTTGGGACTTCAGTGAAAACTGAGTTTAATAAACAAAATACATTACAAACCTAATGTTTCTTACTCTCTCTGTAACCCATTTTGGCAGCAACATTTATTTTGACTGCTGATAGCAAAAGGGTTGGGGTATTTGTAGAGCGCGTACCGCTGCGGCCAGTTCACACGCGTACAGTTGCCTGTTGACTTGCAAGAGTCAGGTCATTTGCCAGCCTAGGACCGAAGTCTTCGTAGGAGATAATGATAAGGATTGAATTTAATTTCAATGGGATTTGGAGTTAGGTGCACAGTTCCCATTAATTTATATTTTTTTTTTTTTAGCAGAAGTTCAGCTGCACTTTGGAAAACTTCCCACGTTTTTATAGAAAATAAACTTTGGCGCGTGGCAGCTCCGGGGTTTGATTTGAACAAACTGGTGCAGAACTGAGAGATCCGGCAGTCCAGGGAACACCGTGCCAAAGTCCATGACACCACCCAAAAATCAGCCCTTAGGTTCTTATCACTTTATAGTTCTATGTGTTAGATAAAACCACCTGATGAGTTCCGAAATCTCACGTGTGAGAAGAGAGATCTTGTTAGCTGTGGTGCTGCTTGTTTTGGCAACGGAGGTTGACGTTAAGCAGCACCTTTGCACAACCACCCCTTGCTGTCGCTTGCAGCTGTGAAACCGGTTCTGATGTCAACAGAATATATTTTGTAGGTAATGGATTGGAACTTAATAGGCCAGAAACTGCCTGAAAGGGACAATAATTAGGGTCTCTGAATGAGTTTAGCTACAGAAGTACGGCCCTGTGCAGGGGAAGTGCTGATTCCTGAGCACGGCCCCAGGATGGAGCAGGAATGACCAGCAGCATTGGATGAGAGCGGAGCCGCTTGCTCCTGTGCAGCAGGGAGGAGTAACCAGGCTTGGGGACTCATGCATCAAACTGTGAACCGATGACAACGCGAAGAGAAAAAGGTCTGTCAGTCCCAGCACTCAGATAAAAAATAGTCGAGGGGAATCTGCAAATATTGCAAACCAGCCTGTGGGTAAGCATAAGGATGCAGAACTTCTAAAAACGTGGTTTCCATAGAGCTCCCAGCTCGAGTTCGTCATTCTGTTCGTCTCAGAAGGAAGTGCCCCGTCTTTTGTGCACTTGAGGTAAAAGACTGATAAACTGAATTTCAGTTAGTAAAATGAAGAGAGTAATTTGCCTTTTTAAATTTGCATAGAAATTACCAGGGAGATGCACACCTTGAACTTTTGTTTTGCTCAGATTTGGGCTTCCTCTGCTGACAGGAGAAGGAGACACAGCTTAGTTTGTCTCCAAACAAGCCTTTGGTTGTGTCTCAGGGACCGGCAGTAGAGGACACTCCACCAGAGATGGCACACACTCACCATAAGGTTCAGGTACTGCCCAGTTGCCTGTTGATACTGGCCCACCAGAGGCGTTTAAAAGACGTCCTTAGGCTGTGTCACAGGAAAAGTCACCCACATCTATACTGCAGACATGGTGGGACTGTACTGTTTAATGGCAAGAACAAAGATGGGGAAAGAAGCACGAGCAAACATCTCACAGTGAAACTCATTCCAGATTTTGGGCAAGTTAAAAATCCCTGGGAGGGGAAAGGCTCCTGGGAAGCACTTGCATTTTGGGTCTCAGATTGAGAACGTGAGATTAAACCGAGGAGATGTTCAGGTAGTAAAAATGTCAGACACACAGAGTTGAGCCTCACAGCCTGGAACTGCTGCAGCGCAGACTGTCACAGGCTGGGCAGACAGGCTGCCCCACCGAACGCACAAGGGCACCTCATGAGCAGCAAATTCCTCTCTACTGGGAAAGTGGGAATAAAGTTTTTATAAAACATGTAAATCTCAAACAGCATTTGAGTCTGAGGCTCCCCGGTGGTGCTACGTCACTGCCACAGCGCCGAGCAATTAACCACCTTCACTAGAAGCAAGTTTGGGTTTCTCTCGTTTGATGCACCATCCAGACCTCCAGCTGCCATAGAAATAGGCTTGAGTCTCCCCTGTGGCCCCCGTTGCACCTGGACACTTGTGCAGATGTCTTTGACAGCCAACAGGTCTCAAGGGCCACTAGATACCTGCAGGTGGGAAGACAAATCCTGCCCACGTCCAGCAAAGCCCGGCAGCACCCACCTGGGACGCCGTGGCTGTAAGAGAGCTCGGTGAACACCAGATGCCACTGTTCCCTTAGTCACACTGAGGGAAATCACGTTTACAACACAGGGGAAATTTTTCCAGCCTTTTCTTCAATGCATCAAGTCTCTCAAGGCTGCAAGAACTGCCTTTCTGTTAAAGGTTGGGGTTTAGATATTTAATAATTGCTCTGGCACTTTCCAGGAGCCAGTGGTGAGCCCATCTCCCTTGCAAAGGTTTGCAGGGCTGGGGCCAGGGACTCTGCTCCTGCTTGGAAGTGCTACTAGGTGCAGGGCTGGCTGCTGCAGGAATTAGCATGTTCACGAAGAACATTTATTTTCCTAAATAGAGGGTGACTTTGGCACCCCTTCCTTAGCCAGGAAAGGAAAAATACCAAGAATTCTTTTAAATGAGCAACACAAGAGGATATAAGTACATCTAGGTTCACTTTGCTTTCAGATACTTCTCTTTTTTTCTCAAATCGTCTTTTTATTTAACTAATACTTCAACTGGAAAGAAAGAAAAAGTAAAAAAAGGGCATTTTTAATCCATCCACAAGCCATAGACACACGTGACTTGCGTTTCCTTTTCCTTTGCCACAGTAGAAGACGACAAAAGTAGCACAATTCGTGTGGTAACTTGAAACAGATAACAATTGGGTATGAATCAGGGAACTGCTCCAAAGCCAAGTAGGAAATCCTGATTTGTACCAACTGATGGTCTAAGCTTTGTCTTCTACCAGGGCCCATTTGGTTATTTCAGATGCTGCCTGCATCAGCCAAGCTGTTGAGCAAACCTGTCAAAACATTTGTGGCTAATCGCTGGCCACTATCTTGGCTTAACGGCGGCTGAACAAAATATTTCTGTTATTTGGGTCACGGGGAGCAACACCATAGTGTTCCTTTCCTCTAAATCAAAGCTGGAATTACGTGCAGGGCAATCGCCACCTGTAACAGAGACCAGCCAGAAACAAAAATCAATTTACAAACCATCTTGACTGTGCATATGTACACATGGTTGCTTCTTTGTATTCCAAGTTTTCCTAGGACATACATTATGAATTTGGCAGGATGAGGGGGAAAAAAAAAAAAAAATAACAAACCAAACCAAACCATGGTGGAAATTCAACTGTGGTGTGTAAGAAAGGCAGAAGGTGGCAGTGCAGGTTTTTGGTAAAGGCTGGAAGAGCAGCAGGGGAAGGAGATGAGAGGCAGTGGCCTGAAAGGAGTCCGGCTTTCCATTTTACTTGCCATGGATGTAAATCCCACCATAAGTTCTGATAAACAATGAGAATGGACACGGGAAAGAAAACTGTCATCTTTTAAATGTCAGCGATAGGAAAAATTACCATTTCAAACCATTCAGTTTCAATCATTTCTAATGTTAGAAACCCCAATGCTTACATACCCTTCCTGCAGGGAAAGCGTGTACTTTTCTAATCTAATGAGGATCAGTAATGTTGAGTGACTTACCACAAAATAGCTCTCCAAAAGCATTTCTTTGAAGGCAAACAACCATTTTTGCATGGGGAGTCCTTGTTAGGCAAGCTGTGGATTAGCAGAAACATTTCTTTGGCTTACAAATTGCAGACCTCGCGGACATATCCGTAGGAGAGCTGCACTTGCCCAGGGGAGGCCATGGAGAAATCTGCTCACTGGCCACTCCTCGATGCCCCAAGCAAAGACTTGCACGGCCAGAAGCTTGTCTGTTTTTTCCGTCAGTTGGTCTAATGAAGCGTACCTCCTCCCCCCATAAGCCTTACCCTTATGCTTTAAGGAGAACAGTCATTTTTCAAAACGGTACCAAATTCAGGTGACTTTTATGTCCTACTTGGATTAAGAAAGGAAGACGCCATGGAGGCTGTGGGCACCCTTGACATGGTAGGAGCCCAGCAGCACTAAAACAAGAAGATTTAGGCAGCCAAACGAGCAAACAGGTAAAGAGTTGGTGCCATAGCAAAGGAAAGACAAGGGGGCAGCAAACGGAGGCAAACAGGCACAGCTCATCCACGGCCCAAGAAAAGAAAAGAGCATTTGGCGGGTGGAGAAGGTTGTGTGCAACGGGTACGGCGTCGCTGCCAAAATCTGTTGTGATGGTGCGGCGAGTGCGTCATCTGGGTAGCACCAGCAGGATGGAATGTGTTTGTGTGTGCCTGAATAACCATCGTTAAAAACCCTGTTTGATGATAGCTCACCAGCAGATCAGAAAGAAGAGATATTTATGAAACGATGTGTTACCAAAAGTTTATCCTTTCAAGAGTGGCAACTTTATATCTGCTAGGCTGCTGGGATTCTTTCCATTGGCTTGAACTGGGTTTGAGTCAGACTCTGGAGACACAAACACCAGGGCAAGTCCAGACACCACTGAAGTCAAAAACAAAACTTCTGCCAGCTGCCCATCTACTCCTCTTCTGCATCAAAGTCCCAAAAATAACAAGTATGGTTTCTGAAAAGATTTCCACAAGTGACGAGAGGACCTACCTGTACTTGTCTGAAGGAAGAAAATAAAGCCCAAACCATTTCTCATGGCCAAGGGATCACGGGGAAAATTCAGATTGGAGGAGACCTCGGGAGGTCATGTCAGCCAACCTCCTACTTGCTTGAAATGATCTCTCCTCTTTTAAAAATGGCACGAGCAATTTGTATGGAAAACATTGTTGGCATACACAGTGTTTCACCTGCTTCAAAGACATAGTGGTTGGTACAAAGGAAATATATTAAACCTTTTTTTTTTTTTTAATTAAAAAAGTGAAATAGATTTGTTAAACTCAGCTGGGGGAGAGGTTTGGAATGAATGAATCCCCCTATGAAATACTCTTTTGATACCACTGACTCAAGAGACCAGGGTTAGCTTTCACAGAATCACAGAATGGTGGGGGTTGGAAGGGCCCTCTGGAGATCACCCAGTCCAACCCCCTGCCAGAGCAGGGTCACCCAGAGCAGATGGCACAGGAATGCGTCCAGGCGGGTTTGGAATGTCTCCAGAGACGGAGACACCACCACCTCTCTGGGCAGCCTGTGCCAGGGCTCTGCCACCCTCAAAGGAAAGAAGTTCCTCGTCATGTTTAGGTGGAACTTCCTATGCTCAAGTTTGGGCCCGTTACCTCTTGTCCTGTCCCCGGGCACCACTGAAAAGAGCCTGGCCCCATCCTCCTGACACCCACCCTTTAAGTATTTATAAGCGTTGATAAGATCCCCCCTCAGTCTTATTCTTTCCAGACTAAAAAGACCCAAATCCCTCAGCCTTTCCTCATAAGAGGGGTATTCCAATCCCCTCATCATTTTGGTAGCCCTGAAATATGCCTTTTCATTCTTCCTTAGGTGAAGAAGCCAGATAGAGGAGCAATGGGAGCCTGGAGCCACGCAGGGTGATTCAGCCTGCCTGGGACGTGCCCAGCGGGGCCCACTGGTTAGTGGCACCCGTGGAGTCATCAGTTCCCAGTGAGCCATTTGGGCACGAAGAGGAGGGGAGGGAAGGGAATGGTGTTATCTTGGCGGTAGGGAGTTGGCGGAGGATTTGGAAACTCACTTTCCATGCGCAGAGCTGACCCGTCTCTGTCACCCAAGAGCAGGATGGGGAGGTCATACCTATGAGAGCTGACGGCAAAACGGTCTTCCCATGCTTGAGGGATTGTCAAGGTCTTGATATTTCTGCATCTGTCTTCAAGCAAAACTCTGTACCTCTAAAATGTTCACAAGCCTATTATCCAAAAGACTCTGCCATAATAATTTCAAGATGCTTTGCTTCAATTTTGACTTTTTTTTCTTAATGCTCTCCAGCTTTTCAGTATAAACCGAAAAAAAAGCATTGTTTCTATCCAGAAAATAAAACTTCAAATTTAGATCACAGCAGTGCCTTTTAAAGCAGTGCAAAAACAGTTGGTTTTTTGGTTTGGTTTTTTTTTGGTTTTTTTTTTTTTTTTAATTCAGGGGAATACCGATTCCCACAAATAGCTTCAGTTGTGATAAATCAGCATTTCCAGACAGAAAATCGGTTAGCTTAGTTTTGTTTTAAATCCTAACCCTTCCTAATACTTAACTCCTTGCTGTGAGCTGCTCTGCGATCTACTAACAAATCGGGATTATTTTTCAAGTGAAAATTATGTTCCAAAACATAAGGGAAGGGCATCTTTTAATCATTTTGACTATGTTTAAGTGAGATCACCAAGAGAGACTATAGCTCTGCAAAGGACATGTGCAGGCATGCCTAGGAATTTGGCTTGCCTGCAGTTATCTGCCCCAATTAAAGGCAGATGCAGCCTTTCGCTTCCATGAACGTTTATGAACTGGCAGATCTGCTGAACAGGGAGGCAGTTAATACATAGCAACTGGTCCTGAGCTAATCAGACACACAATTTACAGTGTTATTTGGCTTTAGCTTGCCCAATTCCATGAAGAAGATTTTCAGTTTTCCTTCCTACCTCCTTGGACGAGATGCAGCACAGAAATTACCCAAGCTTGCGTCACTTCTCCCAAGTCTATGACAAAAGAGGGGAATTACAGGACGCGCAAAGTATCACAGTGGCGCATGCTCTAATTCTGCTTTGCAGAAGAGAAGGAGCTTCCCCGAAGTACGTGAAAACACACTGGGAATGGTGAACCCTTCAGAAAGCCCAACAGGTACTTAAATCTGCCTCTTGCTCAAATATCCCAGGAGCCGCACTGGACCTGAACACCACCGTTCCCGTGCTGAGGTGCTTCGTGATGTCCTAGTGCTGAACGTCTAGATGTGGCACTTCGGGGCATGCTCTAGTGGCAGAGCTTGTAGGTTGTTTGGTTGGACTCGATGATCTCAGAGGTCCTTTCCAACCATGAAGATTCTGTGATTCTATGAACATGTCAGACACCTGGTGAAGCTGCAGGCAGGTCTCCACCAGGGCAGCTCAGATGAAACGGGTGTTCTTGTGTACCTGGGTCTTTGTGAGAGGAGAAAGCGAGACCCGAGTCAAGTCCCCCACAGCCCTGACGTCTCCCATAAGCTCCATTCAGCTTGGACATGCTTCAGAGGTCAAACAGGCCACAGGCGCAGCATCCTCTCACCATTACTTGCTCCTCATGCGGCAGCGACACGCCGAAAGCTCGACTTCAAAATGCTGAATGAGCAATGGGACCCGCTGCACGGGTCCGCCCCCCCCCCGGTTGCAAGCCAACACAAACCCTGCTGGACAGATGGACAAGCAGGATGTTCAAAGGTAAGCTCAGAGCAGTTTTTCCTCCTATACTTACAAATAACCACTTGCTAACATTAATTTCTGTTTAAATTACGTGTATGTGCTATCTAAGGTCTCAAGAATTTTAGCAGAAGCGCACATGCCTTCCGCTACTGCAGAGCATCTGCTGCATCAGAGCAGCAGTTTCTCTTCTCCCCAGCCTTTATTTTTCTTAACACTGACAATTAATATTACTAGTTATAAATGCCGGGGCTCGTTTTTCAACCCATTGCCCATTTTCAGATTCTTTCCTTACATTCTATTCTTCTTATTTCGTGTTAGGTTTGCCATTACATGTTTTCTACCTTTGAGCCTTACCTTTCACACCTTCCTATTTCCTAGTTTTTATTATTGTAAACCTGCGCGTTTTAAAAGTTAATGAGGTGGTAGGGGGGGCTGACTGTGAACAGGACCGCCTGACGTCAGCGATTACCAGGCTTTCCCTATATTTAGAGCAAGATGTAACCATGAAACTATGTGACCTGAGAGTCGGCAAACCTACAGCTATACTGAGAACTATGTGGTACAGACATAACCACCAGCCTGGGACTGAGTCTCCCACCCACCGCACAAAGCAGAAAGACTTGCTAGAGATAAAAAGACTCTTTCCTTTTTTAACAATTCACGCGAACACAGCCATTGGCTTCAGCGGAGAGAGCTTGAGGCTTAAACTTAGGAGGGCTGGTAGTCACCGTGCAGTTTCTAGGTAGAAACCAACACGTTTCTCAGCAATGAAGAAGGATCATCCAGAAGAGGAGAGTGGTCCACACCACCCAGCTTTTCAATCCGGTGTTTGCAGGTTTTTTTTTTTTTTGGAGATGCCATTCTCCATTTTTTCCATTTCTTTTTCATTAAAGACACTTGGTGAACTAGCATCGGATAAAAAGGTAGCCTTCAAGGAGGGGGAAAACGAAGATGAGCGAGCTGGAGAGGGGTGGCAATGTTCCTTATGTCATGACCAGTTTAACATTTGGTTCTCCCTTGCTAAGCTACAACTATGAGAATTAGCGCTCTCCTCCAAAAACACATAATTATATCCTCCAAGAAGGACATAATACATCCATTTAATCTTACAATCTTGCATGGAAAGGGGGTTTTACATGCTAAGAACAGTGAATTGTGGGCAAAGAAGAGGTCAGCAAGGATGTCTGTGACTGAGTTGTAAACACACCTGACTGAAGCAGTTTATCTTCTTGCTTTAAGTGCACCAAATACTATTTTTCGCTCAGATTCCTTTCTCAAACCCCTCCCCGGTTCAGCGAGATGTCAGCCTGCATCCCCCCAGGCCAACGGGGCACCATCACTCACGGCAGGCAGCACCCTCAAGATGTTTCTGTAGCTTCAAAGGTTGGTGACCAACAACGGGGCATGAGGATACCCAAGCCTTCGTGTACCAGGGGTCCCAGGATGCCATCCCATCAGACTCCTTCCTACCCTGCGGTGGAGATGACAGATGTTGCTCAGTACACAGCCCTCTCTTGAGGGCTTTAGCAAGCTCTCCTGGATGAGATCAACTCTCCAACCGATGCACAAGTGTAGAGGTTCATGCCCTAGAGTACACTCACATAAATCACCTCAGCTCTGTGGATTCCAGGTGTCTCAGGACCTGGCCCCAGACACTGTATTTGTACAATTTCTTCCATCCCCAACTGCCTTTGAATGATTTGTGTCTTTTGAAGATGCAGAACTGATTTCATCCTGAGACAGGGCAGCGGCTCCCTCTGCGAGCTGGTGACCTGTTGCCTGGGTTGGTACGTGATCTATGACAGCAAGGAGCTAAGTGCATCGGCTTATATAATTCTTCAGTAAACAAGGGGATGGAAACAAACATGCGCTTTCCTAACTATTAGCTTTTCCGTATGAATTTACAGCACTTGTTACAGCTTTTTTAGAATGATTTCCCACCCCAGGAAAAGGCAGATGGGCTGTTTTCCTAGGCTGCATGTATTTTGCATTGCACAGGTCAGCGGCTTGCTTGGCCCGAGCACGTGGGGCTGGAGAATCTCAGTGGGTACAACCACTTTCAGCCATTTCAATCGAGGTTTTTATTTAGTTTTAGTCTTCTTTAGGACTACACGCCTGCTCTGAGAGGAAAGAAGGTGAAGTGAGCGTTTAAGAAACATAGTATGATGGGAGAACCGAAAAAAACCCCAAACCTACGTTTGCCCACCCTGGAGCACAGCAGTCGCTCCATAAAAGACTTTGGGAAGAGGAGGAGGTAGCAGGTGGCTGTCTTCTTCTACCCTTACAGGCACTAGCCCCTCCTGAGCTGATATTATTCTCTGTGAAAGATCCTATAAAAGATTAAATTCAGGCTATCTGTTCCTATTTGTATTCCTCCTGTGTACGCCTTTGAAGTGTATTGTAATTCTCCCTGTTCCCCAACCTCATTTGAGCTGGTGGTGCTGGAAGGTATTTAAAGTTATAGCCATACTCCCATGGGTCACCGTGAAAGAAATTAGAGGAGAAAAAAAAAAAAAAAAAAAAAAAAGGGAAAACCCCCCAGAAAGCAAGCCTGAGTCTGTCTGATGCACAGCAATGCTTATATTTCAATTACAGAGAGCGAGGGGCCAGACTGAACAGCGTCTGAGACAGCGAAGGGAAGAATTATGTCAGGAAACCAGACAGTGAAGCCATAGAAGAGCAGCTGCCTGTAAATGGCTAATCCAGTTAACAAAGCAGGCAGGTGGCAACCAGGCTTTCGATCCGAATTGAGTGCCAACACGGCAGGGCACGCTTATTGACACCGCCTGAGGGTCTGACCTGCAGCTGTGCTGCTCCTGCAGGGCAGGAATGACCCACAGACCCAGGTGTGATGGTATTAAAAAAAAAACAACGTACCAAAAAAAAAACCCAAAACCAAAAAACAACCAAAAAAAACCACCAATGAACCAACCCCAATTGCTCAGCCATCCCTCCTCCATCTCACACAGAGCTGATTCAGAGCAGGCAGCTCCCCGACACCATTTCTTTCCTCCTTCCCTCCTCAAGAGGTTGGTAGCAGGGGATTTCTGTCCTACCTGCTTGGTCGGTGCTTGCCTCCCGCAAACAGGGTTTATTTATGGCAGGCCTGCCCCTGCTGCTGCCAAACCTCGCACGCACGGGCTGCAAGGGGAGACAGAGGTGCCCCCAGTGAGCTGGCCTGACCCCCAGCAGGAGGGATGAAGGAGCTCTTGTGCTCTCACACCGGGCACAGCCCCACACTGATAAGCCCCAAATCCCCGGGCAGGGCTCCCCTCCCAAATACAGGGCTTTTCTGGGATTTTATGAACAAGGCTGGGCAGGGATTTGCGTGAGGGAGGTGACACGGTTGCAGCTGCCTTCCTAGGGGAGGCTGAAGATAAACAGCCCAACTGGCTCCTGGAGGCCACTTCTCCGATTACCCAATATTTTCCCCTGGGCTCTGGTCTCCATGTCTCATAAATCTCCTTGCTGTTTGGCCCCTGAGCAGGGATGGGGGCTGCAAATGTGCATCCAAGTGATGCACCCTGTTCCTGGGCTAACAAGGGACTTTTTGAAAGAAACTCCGAGCAGGATGACGTCAAGCCAGAAACCTCTTGGAGGATGTTGCAAGCCGGGCTTTGAAGGCAGGGTTTGTTTAGGGACATCAGGTTTCAGCTGGATCCACTGATACTGGACGTGCCAATAAGAAACCCCAGTTACCAGGCAAAGTTGAGCAAGAGGCTTTCAGGCGGCGGGTACCTTTAGCTAAGCAGCACATAAACATCCTGCCTTCCTTGGCAGGGAGGGAAGGAGAAACCGCTCTGCCTTGTGTGCCCTGTCTGAATGAAACCAGAGCTCTCAGACTTCCCCATAAGCACTGCCCTCAGCACCTCGTCCTTCACCGTGCACCCAGCAATAACAAACCAGGGCTAGCAGAACAGGCAGGGGCTCAGAACACAAGGTATGTGCTGAAGAGGGCTTTGCCATACCCCCTCCTCAGCCCCTGCACACACAGATCCGCCCCAGCAACAGTGTAAGCTTCATCCTCAATGGCTCAAATCCACATGCAGAAGCTTTTCTTGAAAAGGGTAACAACCCAAGATCTTATGCATCTTTCTTTAGAAATGCCCCATGCGAAATAAACAGCCTGAGCTTTGAGAACGGGCTAGTAGCTTTTGTGGGGTTTGTGAAGAGCTACAAAGAGACAGCAGGGGAAGGAGAGGTGTTTCACGCTCCTAACCCTCAGGCACTGCTGAGGTTTCTGGGGTTTGAGACCCAGCATATCTCTGTAGGTCATTTAGGGGCAGGATGGGGCAGAGAGACTCTGCTACAGTGTTCCCAATTAGCGCAAAGGAGAATTACACCTGAGACATCCTAGACTGCACTGTGATCCTACAGAGATGGTCCGTCTATGCTTATTGAAGGCACCAGGACAGCTGAGAACACAGTGCTTCATCTTTATAAATAAGTAAAAATAAGTAAGAAATCTGGCTTGACATCGGGGACAACCAGAGAATAGGACAGGGCCTTCTGTATTCCCAAATTGTGGCTTAGATCTAATCCTGTTAAAAATAGGGTTTCATCAATAGTTTAATTTTCTGCTGCTGCCTGCCTTTGGCCAAGGTTTTCCAATAGGAGATGGGACCATCTTGGTCTTTCTCTAGAAGCTGCCAGAATGGAGGATGCTTTATTTCCTCTGGTTTGCTGCTCTCATTTGGTTCACATCAGAAGTCCCAAATCCTGAAAGCTGTATCAAACAGCTTTGCGCTGTTAGGACATGCAACAGTTGCAGTCGGGCTTTTATCTTCCAGGGCCTCCAAATTGCTGTATCTATATTTTATTTCAGTGATCTCTCAAATTGCTTGTAATTATATCGAACAAGAGAACAGACCCATTTGGATAACTTTTTGCTTGGTCAAAGCTTGTATTTAACTGCAATTCCTGGCTCCCTTTCCAACAGCCCATGATAGTGCTTATTTTCCAGCCTACACCTGAACACCTAAAAATCTTCAAGGAATCGCCAAGTAGAGCTGGAAACGATGCATGCCAACCTAACCTGTCAAGAGCCGAGACCAGCGTTTCTAAGTACTGTGAGCTTCCTTTACTCGTCAGTGAATCACCAACCTGCAGAAGTGGAAGCAGAGCTCCTGCGCCCAGCTCTCCCCGTGAACCGCACCAGCTGCTGATTGCTTCTCCAAACAGCTTCATTTCATGCCACAGCCACCCATCTGCAGCTGTACTCCACCAAGTTGCTCTTTGGGAGCTTGCTGACCATATAAAGCATGGTTTGGTTTTGTTTAAAGAAACAAAACTAACTGCCTGCAGGATACTTTGATCCTAAACAGTGTTTTTAAGTAACAGCGCTGGGTGAGGCTGTGAAGTGATCTGCTGGTGAGTCACACCACCGCTTTCCGCTGTGATCCTCTTTGTCAAACAGCATACCTGATTTTCTCGCTCAGTGTCAAATATTTGCTGTCTGTCTGATTATAAAGGGTATTTCACAGCAAAACCAAATGTCTGTCTTTACAGCGGGGCATCCTTTCAGTGCCGGCCGTTCTCTCTCACGCATGTGTACACTCAGTTGTGCAGAGGAGCCAGCTGTAAAAGCCAAGGTAAAAAAGCTGTAATTGAAGTTGCACACAAAGCAAAAGAGACGCCCCCAAAATGCCATTAGCTTCCAGGAAACAGCAAGCTTTCCGAGTCCAAATCGCCCTCAGTGAGAGCAAGCCCAGCTCCATTAAACTCAACAGACGCTGTCACACTTCACTGAAGTAGGTCTTTTTGGGTTTATTTGAGGTTAACTGTCCAAGTCCCTGGCTTACAGACCTCTTTATGTCCAAGATAACAAATGCAAAGGCAAATAGGAGGGAAGAAAGAAGCCGTGCTAGTGGCTGGTTCTCTGCCCTCTGGCTCGCTGTGTTTGCTGACAGCGCAACTATGCAAAGCATTTGGCTCCGCACATGTTGTGGCCGTCCTGCGCTTTTATTTCAGCAGTTCCCGCTACAGCCCTGCTCTCCTCCATTTGCTCCTCAGGGACTTTGTGTAACAGCCAGATAGGGATACCCACATAAAGTAAACAAAGTCCTATCCGCACTTTTCCTGGATTATTGACAACGAGAGTCAATTATAAAGAGGGCCTAGCCACTCCAGGTGCAAAAGCTGGGCTTTGCCCTCACCTGGAAGATGCTGCAGCGAGAAAAGCCCAGCACTGGGCAAAGTGGGACGAAACTGTAACCCATGGGCCAAGGGTGCTGTTTCATAGAATAGAATCATAGAACGGTTTGGGTTGGAAGGGACCTTAAAGATCATC
The DNA here is from genome assembly GCA_013400035.1 of Rynchops niger. NCBI lineage: Eukaryota > Metazoa > Chordata > Aves > Charadriiformes > Laridae > Rynchops > Rynchops niger. The sequence continues at coordinate 387,921 of VXBH01000265.1, forward strand.
TAGTCCCAACCCCCTGCCCTGGGCAGGGACACCTCCTACTAGCCCGGGTTGCTCCAAGCCCCGTCCAACCTGGCCTTGAACCCCTCCAGGGATGGGTCAGCCACAGCTTCCCTGGTGCTCTGCCAAACCAAGATGCTGTCTGGGGCTGATGGAGGTGGGGGTAGGACAGAGCACTCCCCTCTGTGCAGGGATACCTTTGGGAGCAGCTGCTTGGCCACTGCCCTGCCTAGGAAGTAGGTTGACAAGCGGACCAGGCCTTGAATAAGGAGCATCTGTCGGAGTACAGCTATCTGCGTTTGGGTAACACAACCCTGGCTGCTGTCTCATCTCTAAATGGGGTTGACAGTGCTGAAGGCAGTGAGGTGTCCTACACCTAGGGCGTAAAATGGCGCCTCTTCTCTCTCCACCAAACCAGCACTACGCTCAAAAGGTAAGAACAAAAAGCCACCAAGATCAGACCCTACCCCGCCTTTGCTTTTTCATACTCATCTTTCAGTAAGTATGGTGCTCCCAGCAGAAACAAGAGAAGTAAAGCTATGGAGTAACGTAAGCTATTAGCCCAGCAATGGGGAAAAAGAGCTTAGTCTTTATCTTGGTATTTTTTCCCTCAAAGCACACCTTAGCCAAATCCGCCTTACACTGCAAGAGCCGTTGGTGTCAGAGAGCTGCCACACAGGACACATGCTCCCAGAGCAAGGACAGCAGGACAACTGTTTGCTGCCACTCTCAGCTCCTTGCAAAGTAAATACAGCATCAGGCAAATGTCTTGGTGCCTGGTATCCCACAGTATCTCCGTATCATGCTGTTTTCTCATGCACGAGCATGTCTGTCCTCTATATGCAAGACCAGAAATTAAGCTCATACTCGAGTACCTCTGTGATCCAAACCTGAGATCCATTAACTGTACATCCAAACAGTCTTTCTCTGATCAATAATGGACAGGTGAGGTTAGGGAAGGAGGAGGAAAATGCCATTGAAGACTAGGAGCTGGAAAAAGCGGTGCTGTGATTTTATTAGTCACGCCCCTGGGATCAGCAATAAAACAGATCTCATCTCAAAAGAATATGCATGTTGGGCGCAAGCTGTTATGAAGCGGAAATCATGCATTAATAAGACAGGGCTGTCAGCACACATGCAATCTGATCAAAAGGCCGGTTTGTATTGCCATGGACCATACTTCTTCAGGGCTGGCATTCAGACAGCACCTCCCTCCTGGGGCTTCTGCTCTCCGTACCAGCAACCAACACGCCTGGTCCCAGCGCTGGGCAACTGATTATGAATAACATGTGAGCAATTTCTTGCACGCCCTTTCTTGATACTTTCATTTTCCAAGGGGCAAATTTACATACCGCTGTCCCCACGCTCGCCTCTGGTCACCCCAGACCTTCGCTTTTACCTGGCAGATTCACAGGCGCGGGCTGGGATTTCCAATCAAAGAGGAAACACAGTGACCAGTCCCAGGCATCGAGCTCAGAGACGTGAATTAACAGGAGAAAGTCCGAAAGGGAATCGCATGAAGGGCCAGAAGACATTATTTATGAGAAAATAGTGAAAGAATGAGTGTTGTTTAGTCTAGAAGATGGATGAGTATGACCTTCAAATACATGCAGGACAAAGAGCAATGGATTAATCCTTTCTCAGTGGTTATGGCTGACAGTAGCAGCAGTAACAGGCTTAATTTGCATCAAGGATGATTTTGGTTACATATTAAGCAATACTTTCATAATTTCCCATGCTTCCATCCAAGCTTGCCTATGGAAGCTTCTTCCCAGGAACTTAAAAATAAGGTGAATTTTTATTTTTATTTGGTTCATTTGCATCTAGTAGGAGTGAGGGGCCTCACTTTCTCTCTCTCTCTCCCTTTTTTTTTTTTTTTTTTTTTTTTTTTTTTTAAATAGAACCAGTGCAACCCTCACTTACCAATCTGCTCGTTGGTATGGGAAGAGTCCCTACGTGGAAAGAGTTTGGCATCAGAGCCTGTTATTATCTTGGGGCAAAATAGGGTCCTTTATAAGATAAGGAAAAGATGCCAAACTGCCAGACGCCTCCGGGGAGATGCCGTGGTGCCTCTCCCAAAGACACAGCCCAAAGTTGTGGCTGTGATAAGGGCCCAAGCACTATTTCTTGCACTACAGAAATGCAAGCATCTCCCTGGATTCCTGCAGAACTTCAGGAAGGAGATGAGCAGGGGTGCTTGTATCTGGGTATTCCCAGCATTTTTCTACCTTCTCTCTGTTTTGGGATCATCTGCCTTCATCCTCCAGCTCCTCTCCTTGCCCTCGGAGCTTCTGGCAGCCATTTACACTTTCAAGAGAAGCAGAACTACCAAGAGTTGCTGGCAGCAGCTTAGTTTTTCCAGGATGAGGCAGGGAGCACCGTCTGCTTTACTCACTGCAAATTCCCAGAAGCGTGCCGGGGCGCGGAGCCAGACTTGCTGGTCTTGCTCACTGTGCCTGGGGACACCTGCGAGGTGGGAGGTGGGGGAGAAAGGCACAGTTCCTTACAACCCCGCAGCCTCAGGGAGCTGCGGTGTTGTGGCAATTAAAGACAACCACCCATTTCCCAGCTGCTCTTTCCTCTCCCACAATCTCTGCGGCCACAGCCCACAGGTCGGGACACGCTCCACTGACTGTTTTGTTCAGAACAGAAGGGCCACAGTGAAGATGTCCCATCTCCACCCATCACACCGCTCATAGAACCAAGCTCGTTAGCAATCCTAATTAGACTTGGCATTGGCACACATATGCAGCAAATTGTTCCAGTTACTGCCTTGTGTCTCAGCTTCTCCGATGCGTTTTATCAACTCCCAATGCCTGATTGATGTCTTTAGTACCTAACAATATCCAGGGGGATCTGAGCTAATGTGAATTAGCAAAGCTTTGCGGTCAGACCTCCACCAAGCAGCACCCCCAGAATTACCTACGGACAGCCAAATGTCCTACTGAATTTATTTTTTTTTTTTTTTAAATTGCAACATTTGGTGAAAAGCTGTCACGGGCTTTCAGATCAATTTATGACCATCGCATGCACCCCTGCCATACTAACACTGCCTGGGACTCAGAAGACCCTGCTATCTTTTCTTCCTCTCCTAGTAGGTTAGGCACAGTGGTTTGGGGTAGTTTTTATTTTTGGCAAATAGATTATTTTTTTTTTTCCCCTCCTTGCCACACCAGAGACCCTCTGGTCTGCTCCTCCCATTTTAACCACTGGTCACAACAGTTCACGAGTACAAATACTGTCCAAGTCTCCGAGGCCTGAGAAGAGATCTGTTATACCAGGCACTGTGTAAAAATAGTTGCTGATGTGAAAAGCTGACAAGAGAAAGCTTTCACAGGGTGAGCTCATGGGATCATATTTAAGTGTAAGACAGAGGAGTTCAACGTTCACTATTCCCAGCGGCACCCAAAGAGTTTGCCTGCCCCTTTGCAGCACACCAACAGCTAAACCCCATTATTCTGACAGCATCTGATCCCCAAATTAGCATCGTTTCCCTGTCTCTCTGACTCAGACACTGGCAACGCTCAAAAATTGGCCAACTCAAAGCATCAAATCTACAAGTGACTTTGCAACCTCTGCAAGTTGCTTCAACCCAGGCACCAGTACTGGTACCTCTGGTCCTTCTAACATTAAGTTCCTAAAAATGTCCATAAACTCTCCTGAGAGTTGAGAGGAAAATCACACACCTGCACCAGAGTCTCACCTTTTCTAACCAGGCTGTTGTCACTTGCTTGCAACAGGGTTTAAAGCCAGAAGGTCTAACCCAGGCTGCAGTCCCACCTCAGACCACCATGTTGGTTGTCTGTGGGCTGCAACAGCCCTTGAAACCACAAACAGCATTTTGCTGATTTGGGGCTCGTTTCTAGAGCCCTGGACGTGAAGGCAAGGACACAGCAAGTGCTGCCCTTGTGCCTCAGCAGGAAAAGATGGTGGGATGTTTTATCTCAGGACTGCCAGCACGGCTGGGACAGAGGAGTTCCCAAGGGATGCTCTGGTCAAGGGAAGGCAGCTGGGAAGATGGTGGGAAGGGAAGGGGGCTGGGGGGAAGGCAGAACAATAGTTATTTATTTTGGTTTTTAAACCCAAAATTTCCAGTTTGTTTATTCTGCGCTCTGGGGGGAGAGCGTAGATTCCCAGAAAAAGTGTCTGGGAAAAGTAGGCTCCCATGTACTTCAGCCCACGAAAGAACAGGCCCACAATGTTTATTTGAATAAAGAAAAAAAAAAAAAGAAAAACAAACAAAGGCAAGTAACATCTTCACTACGGGCCCTGCCCCCAACCACACACATGCACAGGCACACATGGATGAAGGTACACGCTTGTCCAGGTTGCCCCCTTGGTCTCGTGTAAGCCTCCTTTGGTCCCACAGCAGGTCTTTTCAAGTGAGTTTTATGTTCTGAACAGGCACCTCCCTCCCCCACAGCCCTGGTCCCTTCATCTTGTATTCACCAGCATAAGGTTTTGGAGGGAGGATGCACAAGAGAGCAAAGAAACAAATGAACAAGTACCTTAACTGACAATCCCTGTGGTTCAGTTCACATAAATCTACAATTGCGGAGTTAAAGAGAACATCTCTCCTCAGCCACTCAATCACTTCTGTCGCTTATACGAATTCTTTCAATTTTCAGGACAGCTCACCCGCGCCCCAAGGCTGACAGCCTGTCTCAGGATATGATTGCATACCTAAAGCACATACCAGGACTTGCTATTTTTACTACCCACCTTTCGCCAACTGCAAAGCACTACAAGTCATCCTGAAGCGAACCTCGAGAGGTGAGGCAAGCGGCTTGCTAAGCCGTAATACTTGGGCTCTTTTGATCTCAGTTTGTCAGACAGTAGGGTTACATTTTCAGGCTTTGAATCTAGAATTATGATAGCTAGGGTTTTATTAAATTTTTTTTCACCTCTTCAGTTTATCTCAAGGGCCTTGAGCACAAAATAACACAAGAGTTGCACCAGCGGGTGACACTGCTGGGGGGCACGTTTTGCATCCTGCTGGCCTCTGCGGTTAGAACTGCAACGGGACGTGCGTTCAAAAAAATCACAGCATCTTTCAGTCCAAGTCCCTGCTCCTTTTGCAAGAAAACTCTTGCCTCTGCAAGGCATGAGATGAAGCTGCTCTGCAAGAGTGGACACTGTGAGCTGCCGCGGACCTTGGTAAATCAGAGAAAAGGCTTTGCAGTCCCCCAAGAAACCCACAGCTGAGCCAGCGAGAGAAGAGCACCAGATTCCCAGGATGGCAGAGGAGAAGGGAGAGGGGGAGAGAAGGGGGAAGTCTATTAAAAAAAAAATCATTCAAATATTAGAATAAGATGTAAGAAAACGCGCTGCACATGTTTGTACTTACTGCAAGTAATTCAAACTGTAAGGCAGACATCAGTCTGGATGAACACTGAACGGCTGCACAGCACAATACCTCATGCCATTAGACCCATCATAGAGTCCAGATATAGCAGAATTAAATTTATTACATTTCTCCTGGACAGGTTTTAGCCAAAGCAACAACTTAACCCTTTGGTGTCCTGTAGCAGGCACTGTGAAACATTACACATCAGCCCGATGCGCGAGCTAAAAGACAAAGAGCCTTTTTTTGCTTAGACCTCAGACCGGAGAAATCTGATCTGGCACTGCTTCGGTAGAAGAGCGCTCACGTTCAGCAAAACAACACCCTTGAAAGCAGGCTTATTGCAAATGTTGGAGAAGGAACCTTGCCTGCAATTATTAATGAGCAGGTAGCTGGTACATCAAGCTTATGAGAGCAAAAAGTGTATCCATAAGCTCTGGGGACAGTAGTTCACCTGCTGGTGAGGCAGAGGCTGAAACACCCCACCGCTGCCCAGGGAGAGGTGTGTTTCCACGAGGAATGATGGCAGGGAACCAAGTCAGCCACAGCACACAGCCCAGCTCCTCACCAGCTTTGGGACAACCCAGGTCGACCAGCCAAGGCGAGATCGGAGATTCCTCAGCTTTGCACAGGGAATGGGAGAGATGCTGTCCCAACTAGGGGAGAGGCATGCAGGAGAAGGTCTGGCACTGAAGAGAGCCAGCATGGAAAATATGTCAAGGAAAAAAATCTGATGGAAAACCACCTCAAATACATACCCATGCCTTGGGGAACTGCGTAGGTTAACTCCTGAAGCAGCAAGGGGGTTCAAAGCACATCTATTTTGCCTGGCTGGAATCCACTCGGGAGCCATTTTCGCTAAATTGCAAGAATTAGAGACAGATGGCGAGGTCTGAGTTTCTTCCATCCATCACAAGCACTGCAGGCCTATTCCCCAGACAAGTTTTGCAATATTCACTTGCTGCAATATTCCCTGGATGTGGTTTATCTCCACGCTTCAGAGAGACCTCCTGGACCCCCACTTCAGCCTCACGCGAGGGAAACGACTGCAATTCCCTGTCATTTCTTCCACTCCTCTGTAGAACATACTTTGAATTTAACATCCTTGGTGGACATTGGAGACTTTGGTGATGCTTTCTCAAGCCCAACCACTAACTAACCCTATCCTAACTTTGCTCTTCTCACTGTTTCTCTGACATGTTTGTAGGCTTCAGAGTTACTAGGGCTCAGGAAGTGTTTGTTGACATTAGAGCCCTGCTCCCAGTCTCCGTTCGTGGTGGACAAGACAGTATTTAGTCAAGTTTTGGTTCTCACTAGGGGCTGAAGGAAGGCAAGGAATCGCACACCAAGAGGTGCAAAAGGCTATTTTTATTCTGTCTGGGTTTACACCCATGTGTGTGGGTTTGTTGCACAAACCAATTCTCAGCCGGTTTGTTGATAAAGGCAAGGAACAACTCATAATTCTGAATAGAAACACCCTGATTTAAAACAATGAGTGATCTGGCCTCTAAGAGCTGCTGTAATAATAAAAGTATGCATTTCTTGCTAGTATGTTGTGCAGAAAAATTGACAATGAACCTATTTCAGTGTTATTAACATCTAAACACATTTAACCTCACAAAAAAGGGCTATTGACAGAATTTCTGGTATGTAAAATGCTGTTAAGTGGAAAAGGAACATACTAAAGTTTGGTATCTCAGCATACACGAGAAAGGACCAATGATGTAGACACAGACTTTGGGCTTCAGAGCTTCCCAGGCTGGACTGGTGGATGTTGGGTGGGAAAGTCCATGGCCATGTCACTCCATTGTGCTGCTCTCGCATTCTTCTCCTCTGCACCCAGCACCAGTCACTTGTGGAGGAAAGGTGTGGGGAAAAATGAACCTTTGCTCTGAGCAACTGGAGATGTCCCTTTATTTGGTAAACAACGATGATTAGGCTGAGCTTTTATTCTGTAAACTCTTATTCCGGTAAATTTCCATGTTTCCTCTCTAATAAAGAAATCATTACAGAAATTATTTTAGGGAATGAAGTGCAAGAAGCAGCCTTGTCTTGTCTTCTTTTCTATCAGCAAGAACATGGAAGAAAATTCTCTTGCTTTACAATTCCATGTATCTTTCAAAATGCTTCTCCCACTGCAAGGAGTCCTTGAGATTGAGCACGAGCTCTTCCCGGCCCACAGAAGAGTTGCAGCAAGTGGGATTTACCCTGTGAACTTTCCTTTCTTCATACCTCCTCCCCCCAGTACATTTGCACACTGATGCCTACCTACATCCAGAAGATCTCTGTGGAGGCAGAAGATGGAGGCTTCTCCTTTGGGGAAAGTGAGGGTTGGTGTGTTGGTTTTTTTTTTTTTTTGGTCCATCCCGTCCCACCCCGTTCCCCTCCAATGCTGAACTTCTTACCCTTTCTCTATCAGAGACACTTCACATCCTGCTGACTAGACCCTTCATACACCAGTTCAAGACAAAGAGACATTCCGGACCACATCTGAACAATGACAGCCCAAATTCAAGATTGTGTACACATCCCCCCTGCCTGAGAGTTTCCATCCAGTGTGATTGATCAAATATTTGCTTTTCTCAAAGCAGATAACATTTGTGAACTTACAAGCTTCAGCCACAAACCCTTATCCCCCTGTGCTATTTATCTCAAGAGTACAAAGGCCAATTGATTTCTTCCATGACAGCCAGACCCAAGCTCTCAGCTTTCATCCTTGCTGCAGTCCCTGCTTTTAGTCTTTGGTTTGGACTTATTTTATTTAGAGAAGAAGGGAGAATAACAGGGAGAAGAGGGTCAGTAAGGAACAAAAGTGCACCTAAAATAGAGTTAGCCAGTCATCTGAGTACAAAGAAACCATTCACCTCCTCTCTGCAGAGGACTAATTTAGCCCATAGTCCTTTAAGGCTGTGACAGCAATTCCTGGCACTCTGAAGGGAGGCTGGCACTTGCAAAAGGCAGCTCCAGCCTCCTAAACAAGTTGGAGAAATTACACACCCAGCTTCCAGTTGCTGAAGTTACCCAAGTAGATCCTTCAGTCAGGGAGTGAATGCCATCCTGCCAGGTACTCTACAGACCCTGAGAGATCAAATATGGTTACCGTGTCTCAGGATCAACTTCTGAACCTTGAATCATGAGGTCAAATCTCCATCTTCAGTTGAGAATCAGAAGCAATGTGCTAGTCTGCAAGCCCCAAAGCACAGAAGGAGATAGCTGGAGATACTGGCAATAATAAGAAAAGCACAGCTTGGCGCAGGGACAAGCTATCACTGCTTCCTAGTTTCCCTAAAAATTTTCAGATGCAGGCCCAGCAGGCCACAGGAAGAGTGGTACCACAAAGACCTGCAGCCTTAAGATGACCTTGTGAAGTGGAATCGCTTCAGGAAATGGAGCTATGAGAAAGAGATCCATTAAAAAAAAAAAAAATACAGTGGAAAAAAAAATGCATCACTTGGCTTAGTTTTAGTTTTGAAAGTAGGGGGATAGCCTTAAGTTTCTCATTCTTGCATTTTGTTTTTCTTAAGCCTTCGCTACAGAGGAAAGATTGATTCTGCCTATGACTTGTAGCTGTTGCTCAAATGCACGGAGAGCTGCAACCACAGCCGGCGGGGGTCTCCTTTATTACTCCAAGGGGCTTGAGAGCCAGTCCTTTAGCTCTTCCTCATGTTTGGCTTTGAAGTGCCAGAGAACCACTCCACAGGTTTCCTTGTAACAACCCTTTTCACTCTTTAGCTGAACTAGCTAGCAGGACAGCCGGACACCTTGATCATTCAGTTTGAAGAAGGCCTAGTGGCAAGTTCTTCTCCCCTTTAACCCAGTTAAAACAATGCTTTCTTGGGCACTGATACTGTGAAAGAAAAGGAGACAATAAAAATTAACCCTTTCCAGGCATGCCATGTGCAAGAAGAAGAAGAGCCAGGGCTGGACCTTCCTCAGGGAGGACAAGATAAGGAATATGCAGAGGGCTGATGTGTAAAAGCAGATGGGCTGGAAGCTGGTAGAAAAAGTCAGAGCAGAGCAGCAGCCTCCATAATCATAGGCAGGCAGGGAAGCTCCTCTGGGGAAAGCAGACCTCTTGTGATATTAAATTTGGCACCCTGGACTTCAGCACACCCAGGACCTTTCTTTCCTCCTGCACGTACCCCTCTGCCTTTCCATCACACTTTGAAAAAGACTCCTTTAAACCAGCGATCTAATTCGGGTTTCTCTTGTTTCAGAGGAAGCTGCTGGGGACAAGAACGTACAACCGGGGAGATGCTTTTTGCTTTTGAGCAATGCTGAGGAGTCCTGTCACCTCAGATGTTCATGTTGTGGGTTTCTTGAGCAGCTCTTCAGCCAGTTTTGCCCCACTACATCCGTTCTTAGAATTAGTCATCATCGGAATAATGGCAAGAGTGGGTATTGCTAGGAGCCAGTTTCAGCCTTGAGGACCATGAAATAACTTGATCCAAAAAGCTCACTAAGGCCTGCCTGACACTGAGGAGGAGACACATGATTTCCTACTCAGCTGACTAAGTTTTTCCTTGTATTCTCTCATTTAATCGCAAACAATGTCATCTGCATCGCATAGATACCAGAGAAAAAACACAAAGCAAGAGCTGCACGCTGGAAACAGAACATGAGAATCAGCCAAGAACAATAATTTATGATAAGGCTTCTCACTACAGACGTCTTACCCAATTGTTTGAAAAGCATAGCTGAAAAGGAGACCTTATATTTTTTCTCTCCTACAAAATCCCTTAGTTTTGCAAAGAGCCCTGAGAATCCCGGCTGTGGGTAGATGTGCCCTGTAGAAAGCTTCCAATAGCCTCAACAGGGGAACCTACTGTTTGCAGCTTGGTTTTCTGTCTTCCAAAAGACAGAAATAGAGCAAATACTGCCAGCCACTACTATCCCAAGGAGTACCTAGGTGTGCTGGCAAGGTGTGAGTTGCTACCTGACTTTTTCCAAAAGCACGGCTGTTTTTCCAGCTTTCCTCACCCAGACCTGCCCTTGAACATCTCACAAGATTATATGTGAGAGCCTGTCCTCCAGCTTTTTTGCTTTTTGTTGTTGGATATTCCATCCCCGCCCCACCCCACCCAACATCTGATATGTTAAAGGATGCCATAACATCTTATCTCACCACAAAACAGAGGTGTTAATTTTTCTCTAGATATACAGGAGATTTACTTTCTTGAGGGAATCTGAAAGAAAGAAAGGGGGCAACTAGATACGCTAGAAACAGGCATAGCTCTGTTGAAATTGCCATGGCTAAATCAACACACAGAAAGCCAGAGTCAGGAGCAATCCCATTAATTTCAGTTTCCGTCAGGTCAGCACGCGCCTCTCAAAGTTTTAGGGTCACTTAGCCTAGCTTTAAGGAGCTATGTATTATGGGATCCCATTCATTTTATCACCATGAAATAAACACGTCTGGTATTTGGGTTGTTTGTACACGAACTCAATAGCAAAGATAAATGAAGTGGGAACTGCCCACATCTCTTGCATATGGAAATCTGTTTAAAAAACAAGGACACCCACACAGCTAATCGTCATGAGTTGAGTTTCTTGTTTTATGGTTGTGCTCACAATAGAAACACTGCTCCGTGATACAATACATTCAGCCTCAGGTCTTGTGATTTTCATGGCACTTATATTTGCATGTCCAGTCTCAATGAAGCCTGAAAAATCAATACCAAATGGATATTGACAGCTTATTCCTTCACCTTAGAGTTCTTGATGACACCCTCATCAGAACTGAGAATCAAAGATGGGGAAGAAGAAAGCAGCTAGGCTTTAGAGGATGTAAGAAGAGCCCTGCATCAGATCCACGTTGCACCAGAGCCAAGTGGCTGTTTTTAATGTAGCCTCTCTCATCCAGAAAGGTTGCTTACCCCTGTTTTACCTTCTCATTTTAAGAGCCTGCTAGGAGCTGCCACAACTATTCCTGTTGTGAATTTTGTCAGACGGACCTTGTGCCAAGTCCAGTGGCCCCACAGGCATGGCAGCCAGTCCTGCTCTGCTTCCCAGGTCAGTGCCATTTCTTGTTCCACTAGGACTGGCCTGGAAAAAGCTTCTTGGAGCAGGGACCTGTCACCACACACAGCAGCTGATTGTCACAGCCCCTCATTACCAGTAACATCTACTGGCATGGCCCTTCACAGTCCCTGTAGGAGTACAAAGCTTCTATCATTCCTTATGAATTCCTTATAGGGGAGGAAGAATTGAGCAGGTTTACCCAGGAAAGTTGTGATAAAAAAAAAAAAACCCAAAACACGATCTCCCCACTTTATGCTGTTCCCAAACCAAGAGTCAAGCCTAGAAATGTCGCGTGGGGCCAGGTCCCTAGAAAGGATTTCACATTAAAAGTAGTATTTCATAAGCTGTTTCTTCATTTGCTCTTACGTACTGCAGTAGCACATGAGGAAACACAGGGTCTCGCCTATTAGTGGTTGTGGACCGAAAGGCAAGTCTCTGTCTCCAGTGCCTCTTTGACTATGAGTCCATCCAGAGAAGGTAGCAGTGAACATGGACAGTGTCTGCTAAAGCTGTACCTGGAGCTTAGCATGCATGCTTGGACCAGAGTCACTTAGAAGCAGTCTCTCTAAGACGACATTATTAGAAACAGATGTAGGATCATCCCACCGGTTGCTCCTGTGCTCTCAGCGGTACTCAGCTAAGACCAGAGCAAGCTCTGTGGAGCCCCAAGGAAGCAGGGCATTGCTCTTGAAGGTGGGCCAAGGCAACAACATTTGACAACCGGGTTTGATACAGGGGGGAGCAGCCACAGCCCCTCCCCAACCACACACTAGGCCAGTTCAGCAAAGTGTGAGAATAAGGCCCATCCTTGCTCCTTCTTTGTCCAGACTCGAGCCCTGCCCACAGCCACGTTTCTCCACAGGAGGAAGAGGGCGGTAATATCAACACTCATACATGTCAACAGCGTTTCACACTCAGCTTTCCCTGGAGAGCAGCTAAATACTGCTTTCAGGAAGCAAAGTGCATTTTTTCCACAGTGATGAATGGGAGAGGTTCTTAGCCAAGCACAAGAATGATCCCCTCAAGCCCCCGTAGCCCGCACACACCCCACACACAGCTTGAGAGGACCACAGCAGGTTGCAGCTGGCTGGATTAGTGCTGCCCACAAGGGACAGCAGCATTGGGTCAGCACGAAACACTGAACATCACCTGGGACTCCCTGTAAAAACCCCTATGTCCTGCATAAACTGCTGGGAAGCTTGCATTACACACAAGGAAATAGGCAAAGATATGTTTTTCATGCCCTCTTTGTTGGGGAACAGGGGATCTGCCCTCACCAGATCAAACTACACAGTAGCAAGCATTGGCGCCGATGACTGCTATTTCGGTTGATCCAGAGCATCATGCAGAGACCACTGCAGTGCCTGTGGCCGGGACCAAAAGACTCCTCTCATCAGGGCCTCGGGCACAGTAGGGAACACACTTCATGCTTCTGGGCTGGTTTCATTAATATTCACTGGTGGTTCATGGCCTCAGGCTGGAGCAAAGAGAAGGTGTGAGGGGGAGGAGGAAGAAGCTGCAGCTGAGAAAGGGTATTGGTAGCCACTGCGTAGCTCCCAGGACTTCTCCTGCATTCAAGGTCTCATAGTCAGAGGTCGAGTTTGGCAACACACACACCTCTTACAGGGGACAGCTAGATCACAACTTCTGCTCAAGTGGCTCAGTACCTCTGCCAAGAGACACATGAGACAGCGGCAGAAAAAAACATCCCAAACACACAGCTCTTCCATTCCCTCAAATATACCTCCATCCCACACACAGAGGACAGTCTGTGGCCTTTGGACCTCTGGGGCTGTAGAAGCTCTCTATACTGCTTTCAATGCCTTCACCCTCTTGGCTAGCATGATCCCACACTCAGGTAGTGGCAACAGCATTAATATTTCACAGGGTGGGTTTAAAGCCAGGAAGAAGATGCAGAGATGCTGACATAGCTTGCTAAGCCCATGGGGAGCTCCAAGTCAAACGAACTAGAAGAAGCTGTAAACAGAGCAGAGGCGTCCTTTTGTTTTCCAAATCGTGACAGTTGCCATCTCTCCCTTACCTGCGAAACACATCTCGAGCATATGGAAAAGAATTTGGGAATGAATCATGACATCAGCTGATGTTGGTGTAATCTTCTTGCCCAAAGGGCCAAGCTGCAATCAGATCTCTTGGGAGCAGAACGTGCTTGGGGCCACAAGCAGAGAGGAGGACTCATGCCTGCAGGGAAGCCGACCCCAGGCAGCATAGACTGATAGCCACCTTATCAGCAAGATTTCCACAGCTGGTAGAATGGTAGAGTCTCAAATCTGCTTGGACTGCTACCTCACAGTCCCTCCTTGCTAACCAAAGCTTCCTTTGGTGCCAGCCACCTCTCAGTGCTCCCCCACCGCAGCCCTACCAGGCCCCATCCCCAGCACAGCCCCCTCATCAACCCCATCCAAACATCTCCGGAGGGCTGCAACCCCAGCACAAAGGCTGGATCTTTTAGTGGGAGATACGGGAGGGAGGACTTCCCTCCTTGAGTCCCCCCCCGAGGACAACAAGTCATACGTGGTGACAACCAGCCGCATCTTAATTCTTTCAGCCTGTCAATTCTTGGAGCATATATAAAAAACTACCCCAAAACCATACAACAAAAAAGGCCCAGTGGACATCTGAGCAAGCAAGTGCGTGGTTCACATATATGTCTCAGGTGGCTGGCGATGCAGGGCTTGCATGACGTTTAGCAAAGCACCAAAAGATTTGTGGTTATAAAGGGCTGGGGGAGATACACTAGAAGCAGGAAAAAAGGAGTTTTTCCTGTTTGCACTGGGTGGATTTGTCTGACATGCAGTACACCTGGGCAAAACAAATCCTTCAGAGACCTGCAGCAAGGGAGAAGGCAGCTCTGCTTTAGCCCATCGCCTCCAGCACTAGAATTGAATCACGTTTAGTCACATAGAACGGAAAAAAACCAAAACGCACGTCACAATACAAAACCAACCCACTGCATTTTTCCCGTATAACAAACCAAAAGGGGCCATGAAAGTCCAGGGCAGAGGGAAGCCAGGCAGGGAGGTTTGGAGCAGGGCTCTGGAAGAAGTTATTGGTGGAAGTCAGGATCCCCCCCTCCTTCCTCTCCATCCAATTTCCTCCCCTTCGCTGCCCTCGGGCTACCACCCCTCCACAACACAAGCAGCAGCCCAACGCACCCCACCACCCCCACCACTATTCAGTGAACCACACAAGTAGGTCTCAACATAGAGACTGAAGCCAAGAAAGAACCCCAATACTCCCACTTCAAGGACAGCAGGCGAAGGAAAGAGGAGAGGTTAGTCCAAAGAAAGGAAACAAAAAAGTATATACATAAGTGTATACTTCTCAGCTTGGAGTTATCTAAGGGAAATAGTTCTTCTTGTGTTACAGGAAGAAGTTGGCAAGGGGTGAAACAAAACAACCCACCACAAACAAAAATCAATGCACTACCTTCAAATACCAGAAATCCTGTTGCTACAGGACATCACCTGCAGTCAAGCGCTTGCAAGATCTCAACTACGCACTGGTATGAAAAGCAAGGGCTCCCAGTGCTGTTAGACAGCATTTTAAGAGATTACAAATACTGCTACTTCAGAGCAAGAGGGAAGCTGAGGGGTTGGGAATCAGCCCCATCTATGAGCAGCTTATCATTCATACCCCGCGTTTTACAGACTCTTTGTGCTGTTAGGGTACAGGGATGCATATTTCCCCAGGAGACATAATATAAGGTAGTAGCCCCTTATTTCTTGGCCACACGACACAGCAGTGGTTAATGTTTCTGCCAGGACAGGGCCATGCTTGGGCTGGATCCGCCTGCCCACCTACTAAAGGTAACTTTGGAGGGCTTTGGACGAAGTTGAACCAGGCCCACATGGAGGGAGGAACGACAATGAAACAACAGTGGGGATCCGATGAAAATCTGGTAAAGTCACATCTTTTAAAATAGATGTCTGAACTTTCCTGTGCTGCACAGCTACTCTAGTCAGACTGAACACATTACCCGTGCTGATTTACGGGCCCAAGTGGCCAAGAGTTTCAGAAGAGTGACAAGCATTTGTCCCCCAAAATACACAGACAAATTTGGAGTCATCGAGGCAGTTTTATCACTTCAATAAAGGAAACCAACAGATATTCCCCACCCCCCCCACCCCCCTTTGAATTTGTCAGGTTTGCATTCAGTTTGGGGGGGGGGAAACATATTTTTAATGTGCTGTGATAAAGGCGTAATGGTTGAGCTACCAAGAGGTGTTGTAAAGCATGGAACAGGTTTTTAGATTCACTCTGCTTTAGCACAGGTCTTCACCATTACAAGTTTGGTGAAGGAATCTAGCAGAGGGATACGTTCCCGGAAGTTACTACAGTTGTTGTCCGCGTAGCATGTCTCATTCATTGCTAATGCCAGGTTACTGAAACTTAGTTCAGAGGACAGGCCGTGGCACCTGATTCGGGGCACGCATCAACAGGTCGTTGAGGGAAGAGGGAAGAGCCAAGCACGAGGAGCCCAGGCTAAGCACTAAATCGGCTTCCCAGAAAAGGAACAGGCACTCCTAAGCTGGCTTGCTTTTGGTTCTTCCCTGCTTGTTTACCAGGAACATCTCCATCAAAGAATAAGGTCTATTTTATTTGATGATAAATGAAGCGTTGGCAGCTTGAAACACACACGTGAAATTTTCACAATAAACTGTCCACAGTCCCATCAGAAATATCTTCTCGGTCATTAATTGGCCAAACCATTTATTTGGCCACCAAATACAATGAAGCAATTGTCAAAAGTTTCAGGCCATAAACTCAGCATGGAAATTCCCATCCCAAGGTCCCAGCATGGCTCGCGGTGAGCAGGGCAGGCAAGGATCCAATCTTCAAGAAAAAACAAGGCCCCCCTCTTGCGAACTTAGCCTTTGGGGCTTCTCTTTGTCATACCAGATGAATTATTTTGCATATCTCATGCCTGGGTAAGCGCCATGGCTGCATTTCATTACATCCCAGGCACAGGTGCCGTACCAGGCTTTAGGGAGAGCTCATCCTGAGCGGGGCAAAGAGAATTGGATAATGAGAGACTGTTAATATGAATACTCTACTAGAAAGAACATAGTCAACAAAACAAATATGGACCCTTTAATTATGCACAGGCAGGCAGTAATTGATTCATGTTATTAACTAATTAATGACTCACTTCCAGGACAAGGGAAAATGGTCTGTTTATAGCTTAAAATGATGTTATTGCTGCTTAGAAAACAAAAACAAAACACCAACCGAAGATCAAACAGCTCTGTCAAGGCCTGAACTTGTTTCCAGGAAATCCTGTGCTCTTCTCACTGAGGAGCAGTGATTCATAGTTGTGCCTCATTAAACAGACTGAAGCTGGGTGCTCTCATTTGCTCCACATTGACAAGTTTTTTTACATTTTTTTTGAGGTCCAAATTCGCAGATTCCCAGAGCCAAAATAAGCAGTGGAGTGTCAGACAATAAGAAAAATTTTAGATTTATTACAGGGTTAGTATTATTTTAGCACTTTGGAGACCTGGTAGTGAGCCAGGACGCCCTTCTCTTCCCTCTTTGCCAAGTATTGTATGAAACAGAACAAAACAACATGGTGCCTGCCCTCAAACACTCATGTCCCAGCACGAGGGAACAAACACAGGCATATGGCAAAATGCTCCAGGTCATGCGAAAAATAGTGACTTTCCCGGGAGGCATCACACAGTCCCACACGTGGGCTTGGTGCACCCAGGTTTTGGAGAAACGGATGGCGATCTTCCTCTTCTGTTTCCGGTAAAGACCAGCCTAAAACGGCACAGTCTGATGGGAGACAGAGATTTAAGAGATGTTTCTACTCTCACTCAGCCCATTCCAGTGTCCCATAAAGCTGACTCCCTTGAAAAGGTTATAAGCAGCCCACCGTTTTGTACGGAGAGCGCCCAAGCTCATATGGCTGCTCCTTGGCCGAAAACGTAGTAACATCTTAAACTAAACAAGTGTGCCATTTCCCATGCACGATGAATGCTGAAGGAGGTTGGCTGGCTGTTGCCGCTCTAGAAACGGGAAGGCTAGGGCCAGAATCTCAATTATTCAAACCTGGATGAACTGGAATAACTCCGCTAATCAGTTTATGGATGATCAGGTTGTAATCTGCAGTCCTGGCCCACTTTGTTTTGCTTCCAAATTTCCCCACAAGAAACCCTTCTGAGACAAGGCAAAAGATACAGCTTCAGCCAACTGCTTCTTGCTGATTCTCCTTCTTTTTATTAGGATGCAAATTTAGTTACCAAGATAAGCGGATGGCGAAAAACACCAGGTAGGCCTATAGCATCACAAATCTCAACCACCACCAGAAAAAAAAAAAAAATTCCAAAAAGCAACCAACAATTCCACCCCCACCCCCCCCAACCCCTGAACTCACCCCACCCTCATTACTTCAGTTGCACTAAGAGGCAAATTGGTCCATACTGAGCTTCATACGAGAAACACAACCACTCCCCAGATATCCTATAATTTCCAGCTCCTAATGAAAGGATCATTTCAGAAAACAAACAGGGGCAAGTTACTGCACCAAAGACCACGTGAACATTTGCAATGGGCTTGTCAGTAGATATTCTAGCACTTTACTCCCGCAAAATGCTACGGAGAACATCGCTTTCCTTTTTTTCAGTTGAATTCATAGACTCATCCACATCAAGTGAGTAAGCAGAAGTTTGAGTTGAACAGACTATTTACTGATTTAATGTCTCTAGCCATCATTAGAAGAAAATATGTGAAGGACTTTATATTGGCAACACTGGGTTTGGAAGGCATTGATTTTTTTTTTAAGCCTAATCACACAACTGAGTGTATCTAATTTGCTTTTGCATTTGTCACGACTGTCTCTGCAACAGTGAGGACAAAGCTTTCCTTTTGTTAAAAGGAAAAAAAGCAAACCCTCAGAATCCCAAGTAGTTACACCACTCTGAGCTAGCAAACAGAAGGGGAAAACTAAAAGTATGGCTAGGTACACAAGAGATACAGAAAAACTCAGTAACAGTACAAGAGTGGCCAACACTCACTCACATTTGACCTGCTATTCCTGGGAAAAAACATAGGATTATAACCTCCTCCTCCTCCAAATCCCAATGCGCATTATGCTTTCAACTCAGCTCTCTGAACTAATCATTACAATCGCAAAAGCCAAAATTACCCAGATGGTCTGTCATTCCGATTATGAAAATAATAATTGCTGTTATTATGACAATAATCACAGTGACAACAACAGCAAACTGAAAAAAGGGTTTTTTAAGGGGGGGGGGGGGGGTCAACTTCAAACTGTCGTAAGTATCAGATGCTAAGCAACAACTAGGGGATGAGTAAGAAGAATCTCAAAAGGGCAGAGTAATCATGGTAAAATTACAATGGTAAATAAAGTATTATTGTGGCACACTCGGTTTTAGGTTGGTGGGGTTTTTTTTTTCTTTTAAATAGTCCCCCAAACATTAATAACGTTATATGTTTAAGGGTCCTCCACCACCACTTATCCACCCTGCTGCTCCTCAGCAGAGATGCTTGAGGTCACCAAGTGAGACTGGGAATTCCTGACTGCTGAGGGGTTTGCTATTTTGGAAACAGCCGTTGTCGAAGACCTGGCTGAAAAGAGATGATGGAAACAAAGAGTCTGGAAAGACAACTTGATTCTGAAACTCTTTTTTGCCCTCAACAAGCCACGTTCCAAGGATGCTCAAAGCACTTTCCACATTAGCTTGCACGAGAACACAGAAAAAGAAAAGTGTTTCAAAGGGGAAAAATATCCGAGGTCGTGATTTGGCAACCATTAGAACAGACTAGCCTTCGTCTTACAAACGCATCCCAAGTAAAAACATCAGTTCAATGGGAAAAAACCCACTCCAAAATAGTGTTGTTTAGGAAAACCAGCAACTGAACGTTTAAAATTGTACTGTTTTCCAGAAAGCTTTGAAATTAAAGGAGGTTTGAAACATCCACAATTCTCCCCCTATCTCTTTTCAAGTTGCTTTACAGGAATAATTTGGGAAAAAAAAAAACGTTCAGGTCTGCCTTGCACATGGCTGGGGGTGAGCAAGACAGCAGTGCAGGGGCAGCTATAGAAACTGTGGCATTTTTTTCCAGCCACACTAGCATGCTTTTCTGTAATCTTCCATCTGTTCCCAATAGGATTAGAGGAGACAAAACGCTGCCTTCAACAAGCTATGCTCTTTTGGATATAGTTTGAGTTTCAAAAAAAAGAAAAAAAAAAATAGGAAAACTGTTGTCAAGGAAAAAAAATGCCAGGGGTGGAGGGTGGAGAGGAAGGGGACTGCTGAGAGGGCTACAGTTTCCAGAGTGCAGAGCATGAGTCAGCAGAGAGAGTGATTTTTTTTTAATTTTTAATATTACAGAGTACAGTGATGCCCTGAAGACCACAACAGATGAAACCTCTTTACTCCAAGCCTGCGTGTTTTATCAATCAGGCAGCAAGATCTCATTACTTCCTGACAGAGAAACTCCTTGCAAAAACAGCTGTGATGCGGATTTTTT
>VXBH01000265.1:407846-452591 GCA_013400035.1 Rynchops niger
AGAGCTTGGGCAATCTACATGCCCTTGAAAGCCCGGCCAGCATGAGCAACTTCTTCCATCTCCCTATATCTGATTTGTCGCCACAATATATGTGAACTTGCTTTTCCTCACCCACTGAGCTTACAGCTTTGTAGGATTTGGGAGTTCTCAAGGGCTCCTTTTATTTGCTCTTAAATCCTGCTAAAAACTTTCCCTTTCAGAAAATATTCTCATCTCCTGGTGGCGGGCTATCACAAACAACTACCATAGCAGTCAGCCCCTTTTGCTAGTGTTTATTCGACTTCACTGGCACTTACGCGCCACCTTGGTGCCCACATTTGACCAAGGCCGCACGTCTGCACGGAGGACAGGTGAAAGCTGCACCATACAGAGTCACATACTGACTTCGTCTACCTGTAGAGACTAAAAGAGACACAGAGAAAACCCCAGAAGCAGTCATACACCTCTGCACACCTCAGTCTCACCTCTCAAGCCTTCTCTGGGGTCAGGTCCAGGTGCTGCAAGACCCCTTAGTCCCCCAAACACCTCGGGGCTCTCATACAACTTACCAAAATTGCCTATGTTTTTTTTTTTTCTCCCAGTAACATTCTAATTTCCAGTCCTCCATCATGTAACCTTCTGAGTAGCCTCCTCCTTATACCACTCAAGTGCCCATTTAGGACATTTGCCAGTTGGTGACCAGCAACTTGCTCAGACTAAAGACTCTGGCTACCAGAGGACAGCAGAAAAAAAAAGGTTCAACACTTGCATATCAGATACTAAACCCCAGCACAACAAAAGGAAAACCAACATCGTAAAATGATAAATACCTGTTATAAATTGCAGCTCCCAGAGCATCCCAGTGGAACCCGTAAAATTGCTAATGGCTGTATCCCTGGGGACAGTCATTTCCTCCCTCCGCTCCTGGGAACAAGCAGGATCCAAGGGGCAGGGTGCAGACCTCACCCAAGAAGAGGAGCTGCCTAACTGGGTGGTGGAGCAGAGATGTCAGAAGAGCCAGATCTAGTGCAGCTGAATCAACTACCCATTTAGCAGCCAGGGCAGGTGTTCTTAATGATTCCTGCTCTTCACAGCTTTGGCCCAAAGTGCAAAAGCACTTTTACCAAGCTACCACAGAAAGTGTCTCAGAAGTATGCATACTGTGAAGGCAGTGAGCCCCTGGTCCAGGTTGCCCAGAGAAGCTGTGGCTGCCCCATCCCTGGAGGGGTTCAAGGCCAGGTTGGACGGGGCTTGGAGCAACCCGGGCTAGTGGGAGGTGTCCCTGCCCAGGGCAGGGGGTTGGGACTAGATGATCTTTAAGGTCCCTTCCAACCCAAACCATTCTATGATTTGCCTCTCCAGGACTGTCCTGGCCCCCTACTTGCCCTCAGGGCTGGACCAGGGCAATCACAAACATATTGCCCATGGAGACAGACACTTTTTGGGAAGTCTGACTCAGAGCTTTGGTCAGGGTGACCCTGAACTTTCTACATGCTGCAGACCGTCTGCTGGTCCTTTCCATCATTGGAAGGGGTAATTAGAGCTCTTCAAATGCAACCAGACTTTCGTCAAAATGACTCCAAATTGGGACACTCGAAAATGCAAAAGTGGCATTGTCTAGCCGGTAATTTCCGTGGACCACCAATACTCCCAGCATGGCCCATGCTGGAAGTGCCTCTGAGCTGTCTTTTCCCAGGTGTCAGGAACAATCTTGTCACTTCTCAGCATTGCAGGTCCCAGCTGCACAGGCCAAGGAAGAGCGTTATCATGCTTGAGACCTGATAACACAAGCAAGCTGTAGGAGAAGTGGCTCGTTTCCGTCCCTTCTGTGTGAGCACGTGGCTTTCTTGGGAGAGCTGGGCTTTTATTCTGAAGCAAGAGCTGTAACAGCTCATCCAGCCCGGGCTGTGCCTGCCCTGGGTCTCACGAAGCATTCCTTCTCTCCGTCTGCGAAACATCAGATGCTTTCTCTACACATGTGGGCTCTTGCCCAGCTCATCCTCTTCTCTCCCTTGTCTCTGAGTAGGGCCAAATACTTTTCTGCTCTATTTCCCCTGACAGAAATGAGTTTTGACCTCAGTGCTTTCAGACCCGGGGGCCCGGACGTGTGACCTCACCCCTCGTTTGTATCAAAGCGGGATGTGATATCACAGACAGAGGAGCGAGGAGATCCAGCATTGACCCAAATCCTACAGGGGTCAGTGGGAAGGCACTCAGGGATGTCATCAGGCTTTGCACAGGGCTGTGGATGCCAAGTTCAGGGGCTAAAGCACGGAGCTCAAAAGAAGGCAGTAGAAGGATTCTGCTCTTGGCACTTGGCTGCTGGGTCCCTCTGTATTTCACTATACTGCTTCCATAAAATATCCCCATTGTGATACAGGCCCCCTTGGAACCTTTGGATGGAGAGAGTTAAGAGCCATTAAAAAACAGCCCACTTTTAAGACATCAGAAGGTTGAAATGGAGCCTTCTCAAATGAGCTGTGCCACTGAAATTAGTTACCAAGTAGTTCTGAATTATGAATGTATCAGGGAAAGTCAAGGTCAATTTGCAAACAGACCGAACGGGAGGAAATCCAACGCATATATAATCTGTCATGAACTATTCACCCGTTGCCATCCCTATTACAGCCTCAATAAGCTAATAAGCAGTAATAAGCTCAATGAAAGATTGACAGTACATTTGCCTTCTGTGGTGTGATGTGATCGCTCCTAATTGATTTTGGCCACTGACTCGTAGTACGTGGTGGATATCTGGGAAGAGCAATAACTTTAACATGCAATCATCCTGGTCAGTGACCAAGACAAGCTATTCTCCAGCAATCACTGGATACCTTCCTGTGTGCAGCTCCAGCACTCCAGCTTAGCTCATAATTTTGGTGTCTTTCCTTTGCAGCCCTGAAGCACCTGCTTTCTGGAAACTAGGCCCCTCACACGTGGACATTTAACCTTGTATTTCAGGACTTTGGTCATTTACGGTGAAATTTTGTATGTTTTTCCTTGGAAAAGCTAAACTCCTCTGTTAAAAGGACTAGAAAATCTCTGTAAAATAGTAACTACGTGACAGACTTTGGAGGTATGTAGGGACACAGCGGAGCTGCTGTGAACATCGGTGTGGGTGACACAGAACACAAACAGCTCAAATCCTAGCAGAAAGATAGCCCTTTCCTCTGGTACTGTGCTTCATTAGTATTTCCACCCCCACTACAACTTCTCCCTCATCACCAAATACTCTTTTATCTGGCTAGATCTCCTTTCAAGACCTACTGCTTGCCTTGTTGGACTGTCACAGTGAGATTGGTCAAAGAGTCGTTTCATTTATTGCTCTAAAAACAGTCACCCTCAGTTCATGGCACAGGTTCCTCTGCCACCAGATTTTAGGATTTTGGAGGAAAAGTTTCCTGCCAAGATCTTGGACCCGAGTTTAAACCGTTGCAGTTAAGAACAAGGGTAGATTACCTTACCTAGCTTGAATGGATTTTTGCTTTGTAAATCAAAAGTAAGTATCGATGTGGCACAGATTTAAATAAACCCCAAACTTCTTTACCAGAACGGGAGCTTCCAGTCAAGAGGGGGATTGGTTTATAGACCAATGCAGGTTCATACACCTGCTCCTGGGAAGTCTCTTCCATCCTGTAGCTGTGCATAGAAAGGCACCAGTGCTCTTAACTTCTCACCACTTTCCTTTTAGCAGAGGTTGCTTGCTGATTCCAAAAAGCATTTTGGTGCAAGTATGGTCCTTTAGCTTAAGCACTTCAAATAAAGAGACTTCACTAACACGTATGGCTTTGACTGAGAAGGACCAAGGGCAATTTGTGCTGGAAAAGGGAAGGATTATTTTTAGAAGATGGACATGGCAAGCTGCTGGAGCAGGCCGGCATTGTAGTCTTTGGCTTTTGAATAGACCCTACTGTCAGGTAAGGATATGGCACGGGGTAGAAAGCATCATAGGAACAGCTCATTTTGAGGTCAAACTGAAGGCCCACCAAACCTGTGGGTGTGCTGGCCATAGCTAGGAGCAAGGGTAAGAAGAGGGGAGCCTGCAGGGGTCCTTCTCTTAGCTTGCCCTCCTCCTCGCAGCCACCAGCGGGCCAGGGACTGCCAGCACCATGGACGGACTCCTCCTCCCTGAACCTCACCTCCACTCTGCTGAAGCCTCTTACATTTTCAGTCCCTGACAAGGCGTTTCTATATTGTATTCTCCGTACCGCGTGTGATTGAAGGCTCTCTATCACATCCCTTCAAGGCACACGTTCCTTTACTTTTTTCCCCCCTCCCTGTCTCATCCTTCATGAGACGAGATGAATCGGACTGCGCACAGAATCCCTACACCAGGGATTTATATAATCACAAAGTGCTGTTTGCTATTTGTCTGCGCTAAGTCCTACCTTTTGGTCTCTAGTGAACACTAAGCTGATGTTTGTACAGGCCAATCTTTCCGGTAAACTTTCTGAAGCAGTGGTAACCGGGTGTGCTGGTGGTTGGGGTCCCTGTGTGCTTTACCTTGCATTTGGCAAAATCAAATCTCAGCTGCCATTTTACTGAATATCCCCTCAGTACCAGGAGATCCCTCTGCATCTCTTTGCAGCTAGCTTTAGTCCTAAATAATTATGCGTTCTTAGCGAACACTATCCCTTTCCCTGCCACACTCCTGAGTGTTTGTAAAACACTCCACTGTACAACCTGAAGATTTCCTCCTGTCCTTCTTTTGCTATTATTGCAAGTTTGTAACTGATGAAAAGTCTTTCCCTCATGGTGAGGGGTTGTGTTAAAAGCCTTCAGACTCTGTCAGCCAGCTCAGCCTTAGCTAAGGGTTGTTTGACACTTCAAATAGTTGTAATAGATTTGCGAAGTGTGATTTCTCCTTACAAATGCCGCACTAACTCCTCCCCAATCTATCAGTTTTATCCAAGTGCCTACTAATTCTCAAATTTCTGCCAGCGTGTCTGACATAGAAGTCAGGCTTCCTGGTATATGAGTCCCGGGAGATGTTTTAAGAACTGGTGACATATTTACCATGCTCCAGACTTCGGGCACAGACCCTGATTTGAGCAAGAGCCTTCACACGACAGCAAGTGGTGCTGTAGTTTCCTATCTAAGCAACAACAGAGCTTCTGGGAGAGCAGCGTCTCATTCTAGCAATTTATTGCTGTTCGTTCTTTCAGCTTGGTCTGATCAAGTTATCAGGGGTTAATGAGCCATCACCCACCAAGCAGGCTGACTGCATTCACGTCCCATTACAAAGACGGGGGACTTTAAGCTACTGCATTTTACTTCACAACAGAACTGGATGAAGAAGACGCATTTATTCCAGTTTTTGTGACAGGCAGTAACTAATTAGGTAGGACAATTCCACGGCTTGCAATCATAAATCACTGCTTTTGGCACACACGAGGTTCGTATTCAAACTAGCTGGAAACTGCCCCAAAATATCCACCAGTTCTATCAGTCACCAAAGGACTTTTAGCCTAAGGACAGGATGGGCACAGGGTGCAGGTGTTTTCCAAGGATGGGGGAGCTCTGTGCTAATCCTTGTCTTTGCTGTAGAGCCAGGATTTCAAGCTTAGAACCCCAGCCACTCCAAGAAAATTGCACCGTGGTGGGATACGCTGGGGCTGAGGCTGCAGGGCTGAGAGGTTAAACAACTCTTGAACTACATGCTAGCTGAAAATATATGAAGAGAACTGTTGCCAGGTTAACTCCTAGAAAAATCAGCCTCAGCCCAAAGGGCAGATAATAAATTGGTGTATAAGCTAAACAAAGTGCTGACGCAGCCTTCGCTGGAGCAGCACTCCCAGCGCCGCTGTAATACGGGGCCAGGATGAAATTCCGCTGTGATTGACACTCTGCCATCACATCATTTGTTACCGACCCCATTTTTCCTCCCTTCCTCTGCTTTTCACTTCAAGGGACAGGACCTGCAGCAGCACAGCCTGCAGAGCCCTCCTTAGATCTGTTTTCCATTTGAGCATCCTCCTCAGAGGATTGACTCATGCTTCTTGACATAAAGCACCGCCTATTTGGGCTCTTATAAGGAAATAGCATGAGAGCATTGTCTAATTCAGACTTTTTGGCAGACTTCACATACCATGCATTATAGTGTACATTTCTAGCCAATGGCTTTGCCCTTTTGTGGTCAATTCAGAACAAACCGAGCTGCTTCCCCTCAACATTTTGGGTACTTTTGCAAACTTGTAATGGCTTAGACCAAGCAGAGGCTTGGAGTAAACCAAACTTTGGTGGAATTATTTTAACATATGGACAATAAATGCTCCTCTTCTGTTTCTGCTTCGCTACTAATTCACATCACAGTTACACCAGGATTTTGCTACTGGGACATACATTTCAGCATCAGATACAGCAAATGAGATGCACAACTATTACCGTGGCTATTGTCTGTGTTTATGGGAGCCCTGTATCTGTCCCACGCTCAGGTCTTTAAAACTTGAGCTGTAAAAAAGTGTCTGTAGTGAAACATGAAACCAAATGCGACTGACCCGGACTGGGATTTGCTTATACATGGGAAAGTCAGGCTAAGTTCACCTAGAGAGTTGTGAAGGTTCATGAACCTTATGAGTGAGCAAGGGTCCAGTTATGAAGAAGCCTAGCCAAATGTTTTCCAGCAATTTTAAACAGATATGTATTTGGGAACAGAGAGGTCCTGTAAAATAAATAATTTTGATAGGAAATCCATTGGAGAGAGAGCTGGTGGCTTCAATAATGTTATAGCATTAATGCGTTGAATGACTTGAAAGTTCAAGCTCGCACAGAGGCTGAGAAGAGTTAAATGAGTCAGACTGAACCACAACCCCCATGTTCCTGGGGCTCCAATTATAAATGTGTCTTTTGCAGCTCTGAAGTTAAGGAGATTTGTATTTTGCTTTATTGGATATCTGCACTATGAAATACGGATGTCTCTAGCTGGCTGAGACCTTCACATATTGAAAGCATTTCCTCATTTTCTCCCAAAAAGCCTCTCAGGAAAAATTTCTTACTGTAAACTACCAACGTGCCATTTATGCACCTCCTTTTGGCCGTGCTCAGCAAAATAGTTCACAAACAGGGATGGGAGCTAACTGAAGGTTCAGTAAGCACTACTGTTAGCAGAGAAGGTATTCTTCTGGAAATCACAAATATTTCTGTGGAACAGATCCTTAGAGACAGGTCCTCTGATTATCAGTATTATCATACCCTAAAATAAAATCTGGGAATTCACCAATGTAACTGAGCTTCCCTGAGGCAAAGAAGTATGCCAGCAACTTGACAGCGGCTGGGGATTTTGCTTTGGGTCATGACTCCAGCTCTTTTTTTCCAGATTTGGCTGGAGGAAATGGAAAAAGATTTACAGTACAGCTGAAGACCAGCCACCAAATCTCTTGACTTCTAGTCTGGTATCTAATCTTTAAATTAGATAGGAACCGAAGCCACGGCTTCAGACTTTCATTACCACTAGCAGGTCCCTAGATCTGGGGGAAAAAATACGATAATGTTTTTAAATGTCAGATTGCTAATCTTATTAAGATGCTGCCATGTAGCAGAAAAGCTGCTCTCAGAGGAACTCTTCTGTTCCTTACTGTGTGGGTCTGGGCTGCAGTGGTGATGCACAAAACCACTTCTACTCTGCCCTGGGCTGCGAACAGGAGGCACGTTGATGGTTTTGCTCTCATGGCCATGTGGCCAAGAAGAAGAGGAAAAGCGGGTGTCAGGGGTTCAAGCTATTTTGGTGACAAACCTAACCTTGATACATCTGGCTCATGCCCCACCTGACATGCTCACCCCAGAAGCGAGCAGAGCCAGGCAGGGCAGAGCAGTCAGCTCGTATGGCAGCTTAAAGAAAAGAAAGGAGGAAAACTTCACAGCCAGATTATTTTTTTCTCAACAGAAAGCCTAGAAATCAGCCTTGCTTTCCCCTAAGAAAACTCCCCAACCAAAGGATGGGCAAAGGATTAAGAGGCAGAATGGTGATGGGAAGGCCATAAACATCCCTTCCGTGTGCATTCCGTTGCCAGAGCACACATAATAAAGCTTAATTTCCTGGTGCTGTGCCCTGACTGTAATACACTGCCCAGATCTTCCTCCTGCTCTTAGCTGAGAGCCAAGTCATTCTATAGGATTATTTTGTTAAGAGCAAAGCTATTTGATTTGAAGAGATTTAGCACCAGATTATGGCCACAACTTTTTCTGGATCAGCGGCTGCGGAGGAAGAGGGCAGGAGTTGTCTGGTGATTTGAGTGGGAGCCTGGAGCTTGGGAGACCCAAGTTCAGTCCTTACAGCAAGTTCCCCATGTGTCCACAGATAAGATACCGTCTACTGCTGTTTCCACATTGAAATATTGGTTTTGAGGAAGGTGATCATGTTAGACAGTGAGATGCTCACCTATTACGACAGGGATGGACAAAAGCTTCGATGCCAACGTACCCATGGCCCATCACCTCCACCCTGAAATGAGCTCTAGCACGGTACGGGCTCGCAGAGAGAACCAGCCCCATGCCAGGCTTTGAAAAGAACTGTGGTTTCTTCTCTGCCTGGTTGGAGGTGCACGTGCCTCACCTCACACCTCTCCTCTGTCATGGGACTGGCACCTTCCTTGTCCCACTGCGCTAGAAAAAAGGAGGTTTTAATAGACCTGGTGATTTAGGGAGAATTCCTGTTTTTCATTGCTGTCCTTTGCTTTGTGAATTGTTTAATGAAGACAAATTCTCCCCTGGACTCCTTAAACTTTTTTTTTACATCTTTTTTTGCACATAAATATTCCCTTTACAGACAAACAGGTCTAAGTGGAATAGAGAGTGGGAATAGTCTTACAAATTCCATAGTGCCAGCTTCCCAACTCAGCCAGTTCCAGCCTGGGTGGTTTAAGAAAACTTCCTTTGGACTCTCACGCTGAGAGAGTTACCTGAGTATTTCTAGTGCAACACATGTATGAACACCTCTCCAAAAGGTGTACAAAAGTGATTGTACAGATGGGTACCGTAGCTTTATGCATAGACAGACTCAGCTTCTAAAAGCGCTCTGTGACAACTCCTTGCGTATAAGGAGTGACTGTTGTTACCATATCTTCCCCCAGAAATGCCCTTCTGCCCCACCGGCAGCTCTAGAGGGAAGAACGTCTGTTTTGGGGCTCTCAGTTGGGTTGACACCAACATAACCATCATTGCTACCACCACGAATAAGTCTTCCCGTAGTATGTACAAGTTATTTTATAGAGGGAAGATCTTTTCAAAATTTCAGATTAGCTCCACAGTGGGAGAAATTAAAGGTACCACACAGCCCTTCCACCCCATGGGCTGAAATCGCACCTGGAATACAGTATCCATCCCATCCACCTCCATTTCCCCAGCCTGTCTCTATTTCACACACCAAAACCATGACTTTTCAAATGTTATGCACCTGGAGCCAGCTGCGACTCAAAGAACAGCAACAGAAACCATAATCATAACTCCCATAACCCAAAGCAGCCATCATGGGATGCTCTGAATCTCTTCCAACTTCATAACACAATGGCAAAACCTCCTTTGATTGCTATGGGAGCAGATTTCAGCTCTTTCTGAACCAATTAAATACTTCTTTCGCCAGGGTTATGCCTTAGGGTTAATTCTATGGAAAATACTGACAAAGCCTTATTCCTTTGAGACGAAGAATGTAGTAGTTAAGTAATTCTGAAATCTGTTTAAATTTGTGTGTGTGTAACTACTAAGCAGCAACGGAGCCCAGCACATGCCAGGGTACGCATCTGACATGCCAAGTCCTGTGGCAGTGGGACATAAAGCTTCTTGTCAGCTAGCAGGGGGCCTCTTTGAACCTCCAGCTTGGTGCAACCCATGGAACGGCTGCGGGACAGTCAGTCTGCAGGGTTCTGTGGGCCTTACTTTAGAAACCACAGGACTACATCATAAAAATAACACAGCAACATTACTTAGACTGGGGAAGGAAAAAAGTCAATTTAAATAAAACATCATGGAATATAATTCTAATTACAATATCACCAACTGTGTCTCCACTTACACAGCCCTACCAGTTACTGGAAATTCTGATCAACTTAAAAATCTGAAAAAACTGCTCTTAGAATTGGATATACTACTGAATCTTTCTTCCCAGCTCCATGATGAATCCCTGGATGGCTAAATAAGAAATGAGTATTGGACACTGCACACATGCTATAGGTACAAATTACTTATAGTCAGAAACCAAATGATGATAAGCGATGGAGATGATTTTAAGGCTTGGTTAAAGGCACCCTATTCATTCAATGGACTCCCTAATAGCTTTTGCCAACTGATTACATTTTTTCACTGTTAATTGGATTAGCTCTTTATACTCCACTTACAGATTAACTTCACTGATGTAGGGATGACCCCAGGTCTTCAGCTTCCCTACTACAAGAACAAAGCTGAAGGGAAATGCAGGCTGGCCAGGGCTGTAGTTGTAAGGTTTGATAGTTTGAGAAACGCTGATAAATACTGAGGAACAAGCTCTAAAATACATGTCCTGAGACATGTAAGAAGGCATAGACTAGTGGCCCTGAGCCTCCACCAGCCCTTGGGAAAAGGTGGCACTGGTAAGATGGTGTGTAGGAGCCGCCACGGCAGTCCTTCCTGTCCACTCACCTGCAGAAGTCGTGACCTCTTTAGACTACAAGCAATGCCACCGGGGTTGTGGGCATCGTGTTGCTTAAAAGCTTGATGCTGAACACTCCAGCTAGCGCAACGTATCACCTTTCATAGAGGAAATGAGTACAAATTTGGCTAGGGACATAAATAAATATGAGATCATTTTCTTAGTGCTGACTTATGTGATGAATGACTCGTGTTCAACCGTTTCCATCATATGTTGTTCAAATCCTGGAGGTAGTGTCCTCCTGCTGAAATCAACAGGAGCTGCAGATGCCCTTCACCTCAAAAACACAGGTTTCCTGGAACCAAAGTAAGCACCAGGCGCTTTTCAACTCTCTTTTCATGGATTTTGTATTTGCAGCATTTGTTACCAAAAAATCAAACTAATCGTTAAAGCCATGAGACAAATCATGACTTGTCTTTTTCACGTGTCTATGTAGGCCATTTTTCACACTTATCTCATTCTAAAACACTCACCAAGTCTAAGAGTTTTGCATCAGATTTTGTTTCATGCATTTATATATTGAAAGAAACCCTTAAAAGTAACACTTTGTAGAAGAAACATCGGTGTGGTTTCCAAACGTTTGAAATTCTGATGATTTGAAATTTTATCACAATGCCCAGATCCCAATATTCACCCTCGTGTGCAGAGGATGTGACTCTAGAGGCATGACTATGCACACAGCATTAATAAAATGTAGAACATGGCTATATATAGTGCTATAAATCAGAGTTTGAGCTGGCACTCAATTAAGCACTCCAAGTACAAAGCTTGGTTTCTACCATCAAAGCACTCTGAGAACAATAGGAATCTGCACTGAAAGAGCTGCGTGTTTCTGTCCTCAGATGGAGGGAAGATGTGGACGGCCTGGGCGGGGGGGCTGAAAGGAGGAAAGCTCTCAGCTCCCACAGATTTGCTTTTGTTAGAGGAAGCAAGAAGTTTAGCATAAATTTGTGCAGCATCCTTCACACAACTGAAGACACATTACCAACAACCTTTTGAGCTAGAGACAATGTACAAGCCACGAAAGGAAAATTTCCAGGTCAAAAAAACTATTGGTTTTGACTGCCCTGGGAATAGCTGCAGTAGTGTTATAAGCTGGAGGAAACGCGTGCTGTTTTAAAAGCTGTGGGCTTCTATGTTCTTCAGGTGAGATATACCATGTAATTGATCCCTGCAATATCTTGTGCTTTTGAGTGTTTTCCTTGAAGGTTCAGTTCATCAAGTCACATACCAAAGACTTATGGAAGGCAGACTGGGGCTCAGTGGAGCATTTTATTTCATGCTGCCAGACAGCTCCTGTGGCCCTGGCCAGGGACGCTCTCATGGCGATGCGATCTGCCTCGGGTCCTGTGCACCAGGAGGTTAAAAGAGAAAAGCTTCCACTCTTGATTCAGGTCTTGGTGAAACCCGCTTCCCATCCCAGTCCCTGAATTTCTAGGAATAATCTACACATACTCTGACAGCAGCTAAGGGATTCACAGACTATTCCTACATTCGTCCGCAGTGTTTGTTTCACCAGCCCTTGAGAATTGAGCTCCCTGGAGAAAACTCAGGTAAAACAGGCCAAGCACACCATCATACCTTGTTATCCCATGGTGAACTCCTGAGAGGATTCTGTTCTGCTTCACGTCTCTTTAACGCTGACTGCAGCCAACTTGACTAAACCAGGAAGAGCTGTGAGCCGTCTCTGCTGGCGCTGTAGGGCCACTGGACGCTGGAGCGGAAAGTGTTTCTTGCAAGTAGCTCTCCATGCACGGTCTTGGGAAGAAAAACAGACCTAGCAATGGTTACCCCCATCCTCCTAATATCCGTCTATATTCAGGTCTTTAAAGCACAAAATGTTGTTGCTACAAGCACCTTGCTGACAATAAATCCTTTCTCATGCATCCTTTTAATGCTAGCGCCCTCAGGCAATGCCGACTGGAAAGAGTAAGGTTTCAGGCTCTGCACCAAGGAATTCCTGTTTTCAAAAGGTCAGACACAACAGCTGGGAAATTTTTGGTTATTGCTGCTTTGTGTCAGCTCTTACCCATTCCTGGAGGGGGGTGTAATTTCTGAAGCCTAACAGCATTTGAATCAGGACAAGCGATCTTTGAATTATTTTTCGGCTGACATTTCACAGAGGCAGGAGTGTGCGTACTAACACACAGCTATCTGTGTATTTTATATCTGTATATGTAAACACATGCCTTGGGGGAAGGAAGATGGGTAACTCAGCACGTCCAGCCTTTGAAATGCTGATTCAGGAGCCTGGAAGCTGCCCCCAGGTTGCTGCTCTGCCAGACCCTGCCTAGCTTTCAGCCAAGATGAGTCCAGGGGTGAAGGAGATAGCTGGTTAGGGCAAGTCCAGCCTGAGAGTCCAGCCTGAAAAGCAGCGGCTGCTAGCATCACTGCTGGGCTGTAATTATTAACAGATTTGTTTTTGTGGTATTCACGTTCCCGATGTTTCCCCTGCCTTGCCCCTTCTCAGAGAGCTGCCTCCTCGCATACACGCCGAGCCCCTCCGGGAACACCCATTTCCATGGGCAGCAGCAGTGGAGGAACCATAGCGCCAGCCCAGGCATCTCCTGGAAGCCTTGCTCTCTCCAGCACCGCATTTCTGTTACAGCATGAGGGGGCTTTTCGGTCCTCTCACAGGTGCCTTTGCTCTTGGATCCTGCCAGGAGCAACAAAAAGGTGTCATTTTTGCCAACGTCTGCAGTGGCAGTGTGGCAGCCCACACACATATGCCCATGTCCACAATCGTTTCTTTCCCCAGACTCTTTTTCATGCGCACAGAAGGAATCTTCTAATTTCCAGGAAAGGCAAACAAAGCTGTCTGAGTACTTAGCCCCCAAAATTCCTGGACGGGAGGTGAGACCTTCAACACGCAGGACAGAGCGGTGCTGGAGACTTGGGACTAATCAGCCTGAGCTCTGAGCGTTTGATCAGTCCTTTGCTGCCCGCCTGTACTTATATGCTGCTGGGGGCTTTGCGCTGGGTTTGCCTTCCCAAGCACAAAAATTTGGGATTCCTGCTGGCAACATCCAGACATGGAGCAGGGAACAGACTCGCTAACCCTTAAGTCTCATCTCCTGATAAATTCTGAGGAATTTCTAAGCCCCGACCATCTTTTCAAGCAAACACTTTACACCCCGAATATTGTGTTTTCTCAAGTTCTCTGGGCCCGAGCCCAGCGAGGAATACCTCCTCCTCTTCCTCCCACCCGCCTGGACTGGCAAATGCTGGCAGTGGGGCCATTTCTCAGCCTGCGGGATGTTAAAGGGGCTCTGCAGCAAGTCACCGTCACCGGGTCTGCCAGTCTGCCTGTCTGTCTGCCTCTCTCATGTGGGGATCAGGACTCTGCTGAGAAAAAGCAGATAGGGTTTCACACAATCCAAAGCACATGCACAGTAACTAAAGCTGCATAAGCACTTTTCTTTCCTAGGGAAATTTTCCAACGTACGCTTCAAAAGAATGTGAAAATATTCCCCCTCCTTTCTCGCCTGCTTCCTATAAATCCAGCCTAACGCGGACGATCCCCTCAGATGCTCTTCTCCATGAGGGATTTAAGGCTTGGGAAGGGGCAGGGATGACAGCACTGGGAATTCATGCCCTGAGCAGCCAGTGCAGAGCAGGCCCTTAGAAAAGGATTTATCGGTCATGGAAACCACTTAAGGTTAATCATACATTATTGCTGTGAGAAAACACGCTCAAGCAATCAAGTCCAGTGAAAATGGATGTGTTTGGGTTTTTTTTTTCTCCTCCATTTAAGCATCATCAGATGTTTGCGTCCTCCGCAGGCAATTCAGCATTTTGGGCATGCCCTCCTCCTCCAGGAATGTCCATGCAAAAAGAAATCTCTCCATAGGAAGTAAGTAGTTCATCTAAAAGTCATTTTGCATGGGGGAGGGGAAAAAAAAAGCCTTGACCAAACATTTCTTTGTGCACATCCGAGCTGCAGTGACTGGCTGCTGCAAAGAGCTGCCAAAAACAGAGCTCAAAAGGGAAGAAGGCAAAGATAACGTGTGATAGGCAACATTCGCTGTCTACAGATAGCTCTTTTGTGGGCAAGAACGCCAGTTGCAGGAGCCAAGAGGGGGAATGAGCCTTCGGGATGGTTCTCCATGAAGACAGGACCACCGTGCTTGGCTGATCCCGTGGTGGCTGACCCCGGATCGTAGGTCCTCCACTCACTGCGCAAGAAAAACAGATCTGCCTGTGCTGAAGTGGGTACGTCCATGCGTACTAACAGATGAGCACGTACGTGGCTCCCAGAGATTGGGATGCTTCCCTGAGGGCTGAGCATGGCCCTTGTCCTCAGTGGAGGGATGCCGGCTATGAGGGAGGACCTGCGGGGCCGTGCGGAAAGCAGCTCTCCCTTGAGATACGGCTGAGAAACACATCCATATCCTCGTTTCTACACTGCAGATCCCCAACACAGAGCTGAGTCATCCAAGACAGACTTATGGGAGATGATTTCCCCTTTAACTCCAAAAGCATTTCCTGGGTTATAAGTATTCTTCTTTTAAATAAACAAAAAAAAAAACAACCAACCTCCTCCTCCAAACACTGAATACATAAAGTCATGGAGAAGGAATGATAAACTTCCAGTGTTTCTGGTGGGTCACCACATTTATTTGCAGACTTTTGTATTCTTGCAAATTGCCATGTAAAAAAGCCAGCAAAGGTCTGCACACAGTTCCTGTTGTGGCCATTTTATTTCATATATAGACTTAACCAATAAACCTACAGCTCAATTTACACAGTAGAAGGAAAGCTATGGGTTTTGCAGGAGATTAGGTTCCCAAAACCTCTCCAATGTCTCGGTGTGTAGCAGTGTGCGTGCGGGTATGTGTGTGTGTCTGTGTTCTAAAGACAGACAGCAGAGGCGAAGGGAAGGAATAAACGTTTGGGCCTTATTCCCAGTTAATGTCAGCCGGTCTAACTACATTGTGAATTTGTGTCTATTTATACCCACGGAGGATCTAAAATTACAGCTTTAAGCAGGAAGCTAAACCTAGAGTTTTTAACAAGTCTAAGCAGTCGAATTTAATGCTCAGGAGCAGGGGGGACAGTTCTGGTACTAAATGGGAGGAGGGCTAGACTTGAGAAATCATAATAGGAGACAATTTTCACCTTATTATCCACCTTATGAAAACCAAGCCTTTTTAAATATGCCTCAGGATAGAAGCCACAAAATGTTATTAATGTTGGAAAAGCCTTTCTGGGACTTACAGAAGCTTTCAGTCATGGGAAGGCAAAAATACACCCAGATCCTCTTTTCTTGCAGACAGCTCCAGACCAGAAACTCCTGACACCAGACCTGCTAAAATTGCCCAGGCTTGCTCGAAATCACAAACAGAAATGGACTGCAGTCCCAGGAATGGGAAAGGTCAGAGGCCACTAACCAGGAATCTAATTTTGTACACGGTGCCTTTCTTGGATCTCTTTTACAGGTAACTTAGTCCCTGGATAGACCCCATGCTCAGCGTCCTTTAGAGAGCAGTGGGAGATAGGCATGAGCTAACTAATCCTGAAGAATTCACTGCATGGGGGAAACTAAGACGGGCAGGGGTGAAATGACTTCTTACAGTCGCGCCGTGGGCCAGGAGCGGGACTGTAAAGGGAATCGGCGTCTCCTGGGTCCCAAGGACCCACAAATGCCGAAGCTGAGATTACACACGGCCTGCAGGAAGACCACGAGCAGGAGCTAGGTGAAAGGCCTGACCTGTCATCGGCTTTCCCTCCCACGCCCCATCGCAGAGCAGCAAAAAGCAGATGACAGGAGGGTGACCCAATCCCTCCCATCCCTCCTGGCTGCCATGGGGCTGGTGTCCCCTCTCGTCAGCCTGCAAAGGCCATTGCCCAGCTGCGCTGGCCACTGCTCTGAGCTCAGGTGCAGGGTGCAGCACATGAAGACAGGACTCGTGCAACCCTGGGCAAGGAGGTAGCAGCCACTTTAAAGTGAAAATAGCACAGAGTGAGATATAGTGTCCCATCCGCAGCAGCCGTTGTGTCAGACAGAGCTGCTTCCCACCATAGCATCATTTTTATAATCACTTTTTTAGCTGGAAACCGTCTTCCCTCTTCTACAGCTCTGTCCCTCCAAGCTTGTTCTAGGGAGTCTGGTAATGGCTTGTCTGTATCTGAACTCAGCACATAACCCTCAGGCAGAGAGGAAAAAAAAGCTTTCCTCAGTAGCTTGCGACGTGATTTCAGTCTCAGTTTAGTTACTATTCACAACAGCTCTACCCGGAAATGACTACAAACACAGGCAAAAAGTACCAGACTGTGGGGATGACCATGCAAGCAAATTTCCAGGGCAAAATTTCTGTCTGTCCTGCTCTTTTGGGGAGAGGCTGAAAAAGCACAGGAGCCCTTTTCTCACTTTGGTCCGACAGCGTGATCCTAAAGCACCCAGGACCTCAGGCATGAGATCGCCTTTTATATGTGGCCTCTTACATTTGCCTTTTCAGCAGTCTCTGCAGCAATCAAGTACACTTCACAGCACAGTCGGATGTCTAAGTGATGCTTGGAGTTCATAAATGGTCAATAGAGATCCTTGAGCATGTTACAGACAGGAAAATTATACGCTACCGACAGCAAGATGCTGGGTGCTACCCATTGATTACTCATTTGTTAAAACACTTTGTTACAAGCCCCTTTCCAACCACATTTGTTAAAAGCCCCTTTCCAACCACTTATAAATAAACGACTTGCTATAAAATGCAACTCATTTGAAAGCACAAAAGTGCATGGATATAAAATCCCTTCCCAGACACGGAGGTGACCTGTATTTACTGTAAACATCACCCCACGTTTAAATTTGGAAATGAAACATGGGTGAGGCCAGGAGTCCGGATTCCGGTCAGAGCTTCCCTGCAGTCAGAGGTGAGCTCCGCTGCCAAGGCTTGCTCCAGTCCTCCTGCCTGCCCGTTTTCACAGAAAACCTCTACTTTCTTTGGATCACTTTGTACATGTTTTCAGACTGGGTGGGGGAAAGGTTCATTTGCACAGACATCTGAGGAGGCTTACTCACACGTGTTACTCACCAGCCACTTGCTTGTGGGGAAGGAGAAGTTCAAGCCCCGTTCTTTGCTCAGACCCGTGAAAGAGCTGCAAATTACCTTAAAGCGAAAGGGCTGGGTTCGATTCAAGATCATGTACCCTGTGGTTTGTATAGAGAAGCAACATCAGTTGGAAGGAATTTCTCTCAGCTGAAAGTCAGGAAAAACGTTTATGGCTATTGAATGGTCTGTGTATTTTTTGAATGCCAGAGCACAAAGATAGTTCTCCGGGATCAGGAACAGGGGGAATCCTTCCTTGCTGTCAGTTGTTTCCTATACGGGCAGCAAACCACCTCGACCACGTGCTCAGCCTCAGACAACCACGTAACCTCTTTGACCGCTGAATGTGGCAGCACAAGGCTAAGCAACGCCTCAGTGAATTAGGATCCCAGCAAGTAAATTCTCCGTGAAGGAGTTACTAACGCGTTGCTAACTATAGTTTGCTAGATATGTTGTACTGAGTGTGGTTTTTCACCCGTGTAAAACAGGAAAGGGAGGCATTTGGCATTTTCAGTGAACGTATGGAAACCCCTTTTCAAGAGCGGCCCTACCTTTCCGCCTGCTTTTCTGAAACTCAGCACAAGTGAGGAGTCAGAAGTCTGACTTGCAGATTTAACCGGTGTTCTGTTCCCTTCATGTGAGGTTGCAATTCCCCGTCAGGCTTTAGCATCCTCCACTGAAATTCTAGAAGAACAAAAGCAGATGCTGTCGACTTGAAGCGGGAAACTCACCTTGCTTCAACCTAAAGTTTACGAGGTCCTGTTGACATTGAAAAATGCCCAGATCTAGATTCAGCTTGAACTCGCATCTGTACAAGAACTGCACATCTGCGAACACAAAGCTGAAGCCCGATGGCACCCACTAGACAGGCTGTTCTCCTGGCTTTCCAGCCCAGCCCCATGGCTTTGAGAGAACTGGAGTGAGGATCCAGTTAGTCTGAGGGTCTAACAGGCTGTCCTTCTCACTGCCATGCCTCGTCCTGCACAGCTTTTCCTTCAATCCAACAGTATCCCTTGGATGCAGTTCACTAAATTAAAATTTATCTGAAATCAGTTTTAAATTAAAAAAATGAAAGAAAAGAAAGAATATTTTAAATATTCCTCCACCACTGCATAGACTCTGTTTCCTATTAAAGGCAACTGTGTGCAGCATTTCTATTAAGATTCTGCTTCCTGTTGTGTAATACGGAATGTTAAAAATCCCAATATCGCTTAAGAAGTTATCACAAACTC
Organism: Rynchops niger; assembly: GCA_013400035.1. Classification (NCBI taxonomy): domain Eukaryota; kingdom Metazoa; phylum Chordata; class Aves; order Charadriiformes; family Laridae; genus Rynchops; species Rynchops niger. The sequence continues at coordinate 426,722 of VXBH01000265.1, forward strand.
CAGAGAGTTTTCTACTCCCAAGAAATCTCTCCCAGCAGGAAGCTGGAAAAGTTCCTGTTGAATTTACAGTAAATGCCTCAGACCCTATGTAATATTTATGGTGTCCCTCTCATCTTATCCAGGCTGGTTTGCTGTTTTGCTGCTGTGAAAGAAAAGCCTCTTTCAATGGTTAAGGGCTGTGACATTCACTTTGAAGGATATTGAAGCGGATACGATAGCCACAGGAAATGTTCCAGTCTGGCTGAGGTACCTCAGAAAGGTATTCAGTCAAATGAGAATTTACTAATCTGATTCCCAGGAAAAAATCACAGTAACTTAATGAAGAAAGAGAAAGAAATATGACAGATCTGCGTTCATGGCTTGCCAGATCTGGATTCCATGAAAGCCAGAGAAAAAATTCCCATTCGCCTTTATGGGAACAGGATCTTGACCCTGTGGAACTTCCATTCAAATACAATTACGCTGCATTTTTAAACGCTGTGAGAATTAGGTGGTGTCCATTTGCCTTAAAAAGAAGTCACTGTATGATATGACGCAGATGTACACTTGCACGGCCAGGGGCTAGAGATGCTACAGCCCTTCTTATTAGCACATCTCAGAAATGTCAAATTGGGGCAGTGAAAAAACCTGGGTAGGGTTGTCTACCATTTCACCAGCTGGGTCAGGAGCAGAGATGCCACCTCCGCTGGCTGGGTGGGTGCCAGTCCAATACTGCTCCACACGTAAAAGTGGCTGGGCTGTGACAACTGCAGAATCATTTGCTTCTCAAAAGTTGTTGCAACTTCGCTGGCTGCAGAAGACATGAATACACAGTGGAAATACTTGTGTATTCAAACCTGTCAGGGAGCGATGATAAACGGAGGATGCCTCCTTTGGGGTGAGCTTGGTACAATATATAAATGATATAAATGATAACGTTTACTTACTGACAACTCCTTTGGTAAATCCTTTTGCAGTCCTACGGTACAGCCCCAACTATTCAGAACTAGATGTTTGGGCCTAAAGTCCGCGTTTTAAGTACATAGAATCAACCATGATTCACATGAGCTAAGTACTCAACAGCTTTCATTGGTCCTTAGGGAAGATGCTGGGTGCACAATATTTTTTAAAATATGGGCGTTTTCTGAGGAGATGTGAAGCTTATAAATGGAGACAGCTTGTCCCAGAGGTACTGGAGGCATCAGACAAAAGGAAAGGTGAGTAAACAGGACGTGGCACCTGGATAAAGGGGATGAAATTAGCAAAGAAGAAGCTGGGGGCCAAAAATGACTCCTGGCTGTGAAATCTGCTAGATGGTAGGTATCATCAACTCTCAAAGGGAACAGCCTGAGCTTGAGTCATTGCAAGGTGGTCTGAGCAAAGTCCTGGCAAACATTGCCAAGGCCAACCTGTCCTGTTCTTCATGGATGGGCGACACAACCCAACAGCCCAGCCCGTGTCTCCTGCTGTTTCCATAAACAGAGAGAAGATTACGTGGGAAGGAGGAACCCGCATTAGCTGTATCCTTGAGGGCAAATTACAGCTCAGGAATACTATGAGCAAGAAACAGCAGGGGGGCTAAGCCTATATCTTTTTTTTTAGTCTCCTTTGCATATTCACGCGTATGCAGGAAGAGAACTCATCTCACCTAATAAACCACAACCCTGGTTTAGACATGGACAAATAGTCCTGAACGAAATGGAAGGCAGCGTTGCCGTGAAAGGAATAAAACTTTTAGTACGATGTCTCAAGAGACATTTAGAGTGGAGAAGATGTGAAACCCTTCATCCAGATAGTAAACTGATGGAAGAACCATAGAACAAGAAAAAATAGTAGCTGTTCCATGCTGAAAAGCCGAGATACTGAGGGGAGCGGTAAAAAGATTAAAGTTAGTGTCTGGTTTTATTTAACAACCTCATTAATTCCCCAAGAATGAAAAGGAGCAAGTACATTCACATCTGAAATGACTTTGAAACATGCAGCCAACATCCGCGTTGCACTGAGCACTTAGAAATCTGAGGAGGAAACAGTGAAACGAAACTCAGTTTAGGATAGTGAATGCCAGGGAGGCAGAGCGATACAAAATGCAGATATTCGGTGGAAGAAATACAATCTGAAAGTGGGGATCAGGGTGCAGGTTATCATCTGAGACACAGATTTATAAAACAGTAAGGCAAGATAGCTATAATAAACTTGTGTGTAACTGTGGCGCATGCATTAGAGGCGGCGCATCTCTGGCAAAGGGATCACTAGTGAGACTACGTGGAAATTACTGGCAATTCCAACCCTAAATGGAAAAAAGGAGAAAACTCAGGCAAGAATAATAGGAATGATTAAGGGATACATGCATATAATTTTAAGACACATTGAAGTAATTAAATTTAGAAACTCTTTCCTTTTGAGAAGATAAAGTTACCCTTCGAGATCTGTGATACCACTACTCCAAAAACACTTACAAGCCCCAACTAGGTATCAGGTATTTCTTCAGAAAAATATTCCAAAAAAGTGGAATCTCAGACTTTCATAAACCCAGTAAGAGACCTAGGATGTGGGACAAGTCAACTAATCCTTGTATGAAATGGCACCAATGGCATTGCAGAGATACAGTCACCTAAGTACTGAAGATGTGTATCAGCTCTCTGGTGTGCAAAACTAATCTCTAGGCAGGATATATGCCTGTTTACCTATTAACTACATTTTAAGATCCCATCTGTGAATTGACTGTTTGGGGGATATGGGGAGAAGCTACGTTTAAGGAGGTATATCTCTGCATACAAGATCTACTCCCGACTTGTTTATATTTTTCTTTCCTGGGGTGATTTCAAATGAGCTTTGTTCGTGGCAGTCGGTTACAGTTGGAGTGTGAAATGAGGAGGAACTGATGAAAATGCCGTTTGGGATATTTATGCTAAATATCAGAGCACTCCCCTTCAGTCTAACAGCCCGATTAGACTAGAGGAAGCACTTGAAGGACAAAAGTTTAAAGCAGGAAGCAAGTCTGCATGGAAGAAGGCAAAGACAGGCCTGGATCGCATCACCAGCAAATCCTGGATTTCTCCAAGCCTCTCCACAGAAGCAGGAGCTGAGCTTCGGTCTGGGCTCTCTCAGCAGCAGACACCACGTGGTTGAGGCCTCTGGGACAACATGGTGTAAGGGAGCCTATCTTTCATGCACGATGTTTGGGAATTTCTTGCGGGACTAATGGCTTGATAGTTAGCCAGCAAAGTGCTGAATTCAACATACATTCCTCTCACCACCTCATTACCTCCCAGCCATTCCCCCGTCTGCATCTGTTTGTTTAAACGGAGCTCCTTAAGACAGAGGATGCTCATTAGGAGCCTGGTATGATAAACACGGCACTTGTGCACTTGCCTAATTTGATACATCTGATGAGCCAGAACTTAATAAATGCAAACTGCTACCCAAATTACTTAGATTTGTTCAGTCGCTTTCTGTCTTCCTCAGCATATTCTATGGGCTGATCTCATGACATTCTCCTTCATGCCAGGTTTTTTTTGTCTATCCAAACTTTCTTTTTCCACTAGAAGCCTCCAAGCTGGGCTCCTCTCAGGCACTTTGCGCATATTATTTCACTGCTTCAGTGGAATGGTTCAAATTATAATTTTCCAGCTGAGATACAAAGACTAATTCATTCAAGACCACTTTTTTTGTGAGTGACAATGTAGATTCCTCTGTGGCCCTGGAGGAGTTAAAACGCACCCAACAAAGTGCTGTGGGGAAACCAGAACGCTAGGAGCAAGTGCTTGGACAGAGGAACAGAGGAAGCAATTTGTGCTCTGTAAGTAGAGCGAAGTTGTGTTCTTTCAAGTGTATCCCATGTACTCTTTGGGGATGAGCTGATTGTCATCTTGGGATAACGGGAGAGAACAGAAGATATTAGACACTGACTAGGAATAATGAATGGCAGATATAAATCTGAGCTGAAATCCTCTGCTGATACTAATCAACCGAAACCAACAGCAGTAGTCAATGTCGAGAAATTGGCTGCTGATTTTTGTGGCTTACCGGCATGGCTGCCCTCAAGACCGCCCCAGCAATGATGATCGGTGTCTGCATTAGGCAGCCCTAAAGTCATGTGCAACCTTTGCCTTGAAAACCGGCTGCCTGTGTCGTTGTTGATTAGGACTTGGGTGACATGGACCTCCAACCTTCAGCTGCTTGCCCTGGAGGGAACATGGCGTGGGTGGCCCAGCCTCCTACTCAGGATGGGATGCACTCAGGAGATGGGAGATTGAAACAACAGCTTTTCTGGGCCAGCCAGCCCAGAGGGGGGCTGGCAGCCTGTGGCTTTGAGAAGGGCAGGAGATCTCCACGCTGGTGTTTGTGCCAAGGACGATCTCACCTCTAGCTCATAGGAAACCAGTCTTAGGTGCTTCTGGTCTTTCCTGGAACGGATAAACCAGACAGAGAGGCCTGGGGCTGGTGACATGCCAGAAGGCTTCTGGGTGCAGCACAGCGCATCATCACCTGTGTGTCAGCACATGGGGTTTACAGCTCCAGAGTCCATTTCATGGCTGTAATCCCAGAGAAGTAGTTCAGGGCAACTGAGAGATGCACCAGGTAGATGCCTAAAATTAAATGCAGTGAATGCAGGCCTTAATGGCAGCCCAGCAGAGAAAAAGCAAGCAGCTGGGTCTCTGAGCAACGTGCAACCTTTCTTCTGCTGGCAAAGCATGGCTGATGTTGGGCTGCCCTCCCAACGCTGACCCGCGTGTCTTAACAAATGTCCATGCGTAATTCTCCTGGTACACTGATGCAAGCATATCCCATCATCATGGCCCCATGATTGCACGGAGGAAAGCACGCTGGCCCGGAGCTGTCCCAGGAGGATACTGGAGACATCATCTATGAAAGCGCATTTGGCAAAAAACAAATCAGTGTGGGCAGTGGGACGTCACGGCACAAGGGGAAACACATGGGAAAAGATGAATCCAGGTTATTTTCACCACTCGTGAAAGAAAAAAAGGACTGTTTCATGGCCATAATCCTGATATTAACAAGTAGCTTAAATTTATTTACAAAGTAAATAACTTTGATCCGGTGTGTTTAATTTAAAGCACTCGATGTTTTATTTATTTTTTTACTGTGAGGAACTGATTGCATTTTCTTTAATTACGTCTAAGAAATAAAGGTTTCCAATCCCCACACAGAGGAAAATTCATACCAGCAATACAAGTGTGAAAACTGATTTCCTTGAGCCTGTTCTCATGGAGAAGAAACAATTCCTGTGCCTTCGGAACTGATGTGACCGTGTATTGACGTGCAATGCGCCAAATACTTGGATGGATACTTTGAAAATTAACTCGTGGGTGATTTGAGAAGTTGATAAGTGCTCAGTCTTAGCAACAGCAAAGAACAGATATGACAATAGGTCCAGCCTGCCCTGGACAATTTATTAAGGGCCTCAGGAAAAAAATAAAAGAAAAGAAAAAAAGACAAGAAGGAATCAGTTTGCAAAATATGATTGTTTTTGAAAAGTTTGCCTAGCAACAGACCAACAAATGCTCCAACTATGGCTTTATTTTGTATTCTCACAGCAATACCACATAGTGTTTCAACACAAGCCAGCTCTCACTCTGAAATCCACCCCGGTGACCTCAGCTGCCCTGCTTGGGCATCTCGCGCTCACACCGCACACCCTTCCCGAGCCGCCGCCGCCGACTGCAGCGCCGGTGGAGAAGAAAGTGCATCTGTTTCCGCTTTCCTACGTTGCAACAACCTATTCCCCCCAATTGCTCTTGCTTGGCACGAAGGAAGAAAACAACTTGATGTGCCAATTTCCTTCTCTCAGTTTCTGGTGTGGCGCTGGTGCTGCCACCTCTGCACACTCAGCGCCGCCTGACCTCACTTTCCCAACGCACCGTCTGAGCTTGCTGGTGGAGAAGTCAAAGTTAGGTCAAGTTCTTATGTCCTTTCTTGTTGGATACAGAAAAGAAATCAAAGCCCAGGTAAAATCGATTCCGCACGGAGCTGTGTTTACTTTTCCCATCCTCTTGTACATACCAGTCCCCAGGCTTTGGGAACACAGCTTGGCTTTTCAGAGCAGACTCAAAAATTTGGGCCCAAGAGCAGAAACAATTCAGGGAATTTAAACAAAGTCCACTGGACTGCTGGGAAAAGAATAGCACCAGTCTCTTAGAAATTTAGCCTGGAGTAAGTTTCAGAACCATTTGTATCCCTGCTTTGCCATGGAGCTCGGATGTAAGAGTGGACAGAGTTGACAGCATAACTGGCAGCCACGCTGTGGAAAGCAGAGGGTTGTGTGTGCAGTGGAGCGGTATGGGATGGCACACCACTTCCCCGACTTCTTTTTTTGCCATTGAGATAGGTATACCACCATTTTCAAAAAGGGGGTGGATTTAGGTGCCCCAGCTTCTCGCAGCTGCAAGACACGGCTCAGCAATGGTACTTGTCTCCGCGGAAAACTGCAGGCTCCCAGGTCGCCTACTAAGCTCTGTGCTCAGCAAGAGCTGTGAGATCCTGATGGTGTGGAGGCAACATCTTGGGAGAACGGCTGGGTCTCAGAGCCTCCGCTGAGTTCTGAACTGTGATCCAGCAGCTGTTGTAGCCCATATCCAGAGACACTTCTTGTTCACTTTACCAGCGAATAGCAGGGGTCTCATGGTAGGCAGCAGAGCGCCGAGGGTAGGGACAATTCAGCCCTTAAGAATCAGGGCTTCTTGCCTTGGTGCGTCACCACCCTGTTTGTTATTGGGCATGGTAGCACAACACTGTCTCACACAGGTATAATCTAGCCAGCAGGTTAAAGGCTGGATATTCTGGTGATGGATAGTAATGCATGTTAGATAAAGATGCCACTGGAGACATGTAAAGATGTAACTGGAACTGGTTAGAAGAATTGTGTGGGTCATCTCTAAATGTGCCCCGTCAGCAAAGAGGAGGCCCATGCCCAGGCAACGGCTGGTGTGTCTGGGGTGAAAGGTCAGCAAGGCGGATGCGGGCACATGCTTGTTGCATTAATGTACGTATGTACGTACCCTGCTGAATCAGATCTCGGTGACGTTGTGAATTGGGCTGTGTTGGCTGAAGATTCCTCATGCCCACCACAGCCTCAGCATCCCTTAAACTAAGGCAAGCAAATATTGTCTTCCGCTAACGTTGCTCTGGAATCTCCGGCAGAGGGATGAGGCAGCCAGAGACAAGCACAGCTTTAACCAGGCCCAGTTTTGAGGCCAGATGCATTAATTTCATCAGCTTTTATTATAGGTTAATGGACATTGTCACTTAGCAATTTGTGCAGGCTTGGAGCACAGAAATAAGTGCAGGGCAGCTGACAGGTACCTGCTGAGCCTCAGCAGCTCTCTTGTATTGAGTCGCGCACCTGAGCGCTGATTTCAGCTGTGCACCTTTTGCCAACGTAAATTTTGTCCGCAGCAGGAGGGCCAGCAAACATAATTAGACCATCTAACCTTTAAAATACCAACAAAGCCAAACCCAAGGCCACCCAGAAGCAATTTTGAAGCAAGAGGGTCGTCAGCCTCTTGGGTGGCCAAAAACTACTTTTATGAGCCCAGTTGCAGGCAGTCGGGACTGCAGATCGCCACCTCTGCTCTCTGGGTCTGGGTCCTGCAGACCTGGGTTCCACGGTAACTGGAACCAGGTCTGCGTACTTGCATTGTGGATGTAAACCTCATCACGCCAGCTCGTGCCATCGCATTTTTGACAAATTATCCAGAGTATATGAAAAGGTATTTAGCCTGGCTTCATGTTTTTATGCTAGCTTTGGCTGTCAGAAGTCAGACAATTCCTAATGTAGTGTAACATTTGCCAACACAGAGCTCACCCGGCTGCATTTTGTGCCATGTTTTTGAGGTAGAAAAGTGACTTTACACTGGATCATCTTGTTTTGCATCACACTGCCATCATGTCTTGATCTAGTACTAGGAACCCGAGAGCTGGATTTACTGCACCACTGAATCATGGTCTTCATATCCCTATCACAAATGGGAGGCAGAGGGATCAATGGCCAATTAGCTGCTGTCTATAAAGTACCCTGAGGCCCACAGAGAAAAGTGACAAGTGTTACTTATTATTCTCCGAGTTAATAGTCCTTTAGTTTGCAGTATAGCTTTGACCTTAGCTATAACACCCTTCCTACCTCCCCACTCCTAACCACAGCGGGTTACGATACAGAATACATCTGTTTCCTGTTTCATAAATTGCAATTGCACATTCCCAACAGGCACTCTAGTCCGAGATTTAGAGGCAAGCAATTTTATTCACAAGTAGTATGTGCTCCTCAACCTATCTGGCTCCTTTGCATTGCGCTGCCTGCTGAAAATCAAGAATAGCCAAACAGAGTAGAAACTATTTTCTTGTTATTTGGAGAAGTTCGCATCATGCTCCTTTTCCCTTAATGCTATTAGAAGTAACTAAGTATCTAAGATATTCTGCTATATTTAACAGAAATAAATAATTTAAACAACAAACACACAGAGAAACGACATGCAGCAATTACTTAATCTTATCATAAATATTTCTTAATAAGTTATTATTAATATCGTTCTTGTTTGTTGTGAGAACCTGTGGGCCAAGCATGTGCTGGCTTCGCTGCTTCACTGAAGTGAGGCCAGTGGGTAAAACCCTGGCCAAAAGAAATTAGCAATTAGAAGGCCCCAGTGACTTGGCTACAGGCTACATCACACGTTTCTGCAGAAACCTCTTGCAAGCATCATCTTTCACCTATCTAGAAGCAAAATGAAACTTAAAAACCAAACACACTTTCTGCATGCCATTGCACATTATGTCTTTACAGACTTTGGGATGAGACCTGGGGCTGCGTATGCCAGTGTAACAAGTCACCTCTGTTGTCTGCCGAGCCACCGCACCCAACTGTGCAGTGGGGAAGCAGCACGGTCCCATTCCTGGAGATTTTGGCCTAGTTCCTTTCCCTCCCAGGTGGGGAGGCTGTGAGCACACCCTGCCGGCATCTGCACCTCAGCTGATGAGTGGTGACTTACTACGCTGCTGAAAATCAGTTCTGCATCTGGGCTCGTAAGCTGGCAAACACTTGATGAGGTTACCCTGGGGAATCAGCCAACACGGTGCGATCCATGCAACACCTTCAGAAAATGGCACCTTTGTAACACACTGAGGCAGGGGCTGGTTCCAGCAGGGTTAGGAACAGAAAGGTTTTGTGCAATACAGCTATTCAGGTCCATCCGAGACACTCTGGGACAAAGCCAGGCCATCCTACGATTTAGGCTTTCTACCCCCTTCTGCTAACACTTTGGATGCAGACTGGAAGCTCTCTCTCCTGCCCTGATGGCAGCCAGCGAGGCTGAGAGAAACACGTACATCCCACCGCTGCTCTCCCTCTGCCTTTTCTCCGCTCTGGTGGTGTTTAAGGAGGGCTCCCCCCAAACTAAGCACAGCTCCCCACTGCTTCAAGTTAAGCAGCTTGAAACCGATGAGCCCAAACATGTGCTTAGGGATAAACACTGTGCAAATATTTGCAGACATAGGACCCTAATCTAGAGAATAACGTCTGTCCCAGGTATCGTTTTGTTTATGAGTGTCAATCCTGGGGCATTACCAAAAGCCCAAGAGAAAAGTCTGTGTTTCAAGACGCTTACAGTACCAAGGTCTTATCCCCCAGCCTGTCCCAGGCAAGCAGCCTTTACTTGCCAGAACACCCAGTATCCACTAAACAACGCAGGCTGACGTAGGGTGGACGCAGTTTGCAAACCGAGTTGGAAGCTGAAAACATGCAGATGTGCAAAAAGCACCGGCACTTTGCAGGATAAGAGTTTGCAAATGCTTTGCCAGTCCATCTGAGTCCATCCCCAGGAAAAGCAGGAGGGGACTGTCTGCGTATGGCAAGAGGAGAGAGAAAACAAAAGAGTGGCCGCACAGGCCTGATATCGCTTGAGAAAGCAAAATATCCGTCTCATTAACTTCATGCTTGTTCCCTGGCATATTTCTTTCTCCTTGCTGATGCACCAAATGCAAACAGCTTGATCACTCAGACGCCCTGTGTCACACTGATCTGCAGGGTATCAGCTCTCTGCTACGTGTTCTTGTCTCTCCAGTTCTTTCTTCCAGCTCCTGAGATGCAACAAGGTCTTCCAAAATAGTTGCTGCTGCCCAAATGTAAGAAAGGAACCTCACCCCTGAACCTGAGGTGCACACTGCGTATAAACCCTCCTTTTCTCTCTCCAGGCAGTACACACAGCAGTTCTTTGTGACAAACAAAAGCTATGGCACCTTTCAGCTTGGAAAATAGCAGCCTAGGCTTTCAGTTTGGCCTAAACTTCAGCGCACAGATCAATGCGACGGCCAACATGCACAGCTTCACATCAGACTCCAATCTTTTTTGACAGGTAATTTTAACAGGCACTTTCCAAAGTCAGAGTCACGGTGCCGCAATAGTGATAAACCCATCAAGAGAAGGGAGAACTGGAGGGATTCCTGAATTGCAGGCGAACGCCTGGCTTTTCCTGGGGCAGAAACTGGTGTTTGGGAGCCACAAGGCTGGCTTCACATGTTTACAAGAAGATCTGCTGTGCACACAATTTGCTGACGGTTCCCAGGCAGCCTCGCAGACGTGATGGGGATAAGGATAGGCCCCTTGAGACCCAACTCGCTTATAAACAACACTCCTGTTTTGCAGTGGCTCTTTTCCTGTGAGATCTGAACCCAGCTCGTCTGAAAGGTTTTCTGCAGAGAGTGAATCAATTAATGCCCTTAAACCAGTGAGCATCATTTATCATATATCACGTTTCTGTAGCGAGAAGGGACACTGTGCTGACACTGTGATGCCCTCTTACAGCGATGTGACAGCTTCTGAAGAAACTTTTTGGACAAGATCTCTGCTAGATACGTAGCTGTGAACATGATTTTACAACAGGCAATGAGTTCTTTTTCTTGGACCATCACTTGATGTGGTGGCAATGATTTTGCAAGAGATTAATATTTTTTTTTTACCTCATTTTTTTCCCTAAACATAACAGACTTTTTTGTTGTTATTTCTTCTTTTTTTTAGCCTAAATTTCCTCTCAAAGGAAGCGTTGATTCCCCTGTGTATGCAGCCACAGTCACTGGTAGATGATGGAGGCTGGAGAACTCTAAAGATCCTACTTTTATAGACTCCCCAGATTTTGAGCTGTATTTGAAGAGGCCATCCCAGATTTAGGGGGAAGGAAAGAGAAAACATTGTGTCAGATCAGCATTAATTTCAAGAGAAGAAAGGGGGGCATCCTTATGTGTGTTTTGTCTATCACAACCAGGAAACGCAGCAGACATCTCTTCAGCATCATCTGCTGCCCTTATTCGTTGTCCTGGGTTGAGGCACGCTGGAGAGAAAAGATTTTGCAGCCCCAGCAGAAATGTTTGTGAAATGTTTATCTGATCATCTAAAGACTTTGAAGGCTTGCTTTGGGAAAGAGTTCTAACACTTCATAATTCAGATGCAACTGAGAGGCTTGGTGTCTCCTTTTTTTTTTACAAGAGAGGCTTTTTTTTGGGGGCGGCGAATCGGTGTTTTGTACCAACAGCAAGAGTTAGAATGAAGTCAGGGTGCCACAGTTCACTGAATATACATTTTTTTTTTTTCCCGGCCAAAGCTAGAGATGGGGTTACGTGCTGTTTCATGTTATCAGACACACTGTACTGTTCACCATATAAGCTTTCCCTAGAGGGGAAAAAAACCCCTCAAACCCCAGATATTGCTGCTAACTGCAGAAGCCATCTGCAAGTGCCCAGTGAGATGTACGCTCTCTCCCTCTGCTCTGCATGGGAAGAAAGCCTGATACTAGCCCTTATTATTCCTTTCTGTGTCAAGGAGGAGACTGCATAGTAAGGGAAAAAGCACTGTATGCATCCGTGTGCTAAGAGTACTGGCCTTTCGACATGGAAAAAATGATGCAACTGCTAGAAACACGTAAGCAGTTTGGGAAGAGCCAGTTTACTGACCTGCTCCGTATGTTATCAAACTCCTGGGCAGCCAGGCTCCGCTTCCTTCTCTATTGCATGTGATAAGGGTAAAGCGTAGAAAAAGCAACCCCTGTTATCATCTTTTTGCACTACCCAGCACATCCTAATTTCAAGGCCAGACTACCAGAAAGATATATGGGAAGGATTTGGTGTGACTAGTCTGCAAGCTGGACAGTCATGGCTGACACTGAGCAGAACTGTGTGGGCCTACACGGTCACGTTATGTGCACGGGGTTGCAATTGCAACCGTATTGCCCATTGTTTTCTCGACTTTGATTTCAGGTTTTTCTAGCAGCCTGGATTCTTGATGCATTTCAATGGACAAATGCTTCTGACTTTCCATATGATGCCCAGTGTGGACACTCAAGACATCTTAAATGGCAGCTGGACCAACCTCACCTTTCTGAGTACCATTTCAGAAGTTTTCAGCATTCTCCCCAAGCTAGATCTTTGATTACAACATTTCGCTTTGCCTGCAGGTGCTATATATTCATTCATGTCATCTCAAAGACCATGAGCTCAGACATACGTCAGTCTGAATTTCCAGCTCCAAAGGAAAAAAACAAACCAAAACCTTAGAGAGATGATGATGTGCCTGCTCCTACTTCTGACCACTTGTAGAAATACCATTTTTTCCTAAGACATAAGTTCACGACGCAACTCCTGAGCTGCATCAGATTCACTTTTAAAGTACATCTACCCTTCAGTCCATTTTCGTCCAGAAAATGTACCCTGTTCTGAGCTCGGCATTGCAGTGGTGGGGCCGTAGCAGTACTTCAGCTGGTAGTTTGAAGCCAGCTCCTTTTAAAGCTAAATATCGAAGCACTAGGACTGCAGTAGAGGCTTAATCTTGGCCGAGTCCAACCTAGCAATGCCTGAATTGTGAGAAGAGAAATGCATACCAAGCATATTCAAGACTCATGGTGGGAAAGTCTCCCAAGAACGAGTGATGATCCCTGTAACTTCCATTAGCAATAACTTGCTTAAGCACAATTAATTCCTGCAAATCTCCTGATGATACCAATTATCTCCTACAGATACTGCTGTAATGTCCTATAATCGTCTTCAACTGCAGGAAGAATTCTTTCTTTATAACTTTCAGTGTCTCTACGGAGAACGTTATAATTTCTGCTTTCTTACTTTTCAGTGTCACAGAATTATTTTGGATCTTCTCCCAATTCTCTTCACATTGCCTTTTAAAAAAAAAAAAAATTTCTTTGTTTTCTCCTTTTTTTTTTCCGTTTTTCTTTTTCAGAAATGGGCTGTAATTTGATTGTCTCGTTCCTGGTATTGGTTCATCTATGCAACTTTCGTTGCTGAAGCAGATGGGACTGGAGCTTGAGCAATGTAAGTTAAGAGCAGCAAATGAGATAACTGAGGCAGGAATGAGACAATATGATGCCTTGCTCTTGCGAAAGGGAAATATAAATTGCTGAGGTTGTAAACAAGTGCTTCCTGGTGGGTCAAAACCACAACGTTACAGGCAGCAGCAAAGGACAGTCTTGACACTTTCAGGGCTGTGGTGTTTAGGATTAATTTAGCATATTTGGCTTTTGCCATGATTTTAAATCTTTTGTATCGCCACAAAGCAATGAGCAACAAGCACCACGTATTTTACTCTCTGCAGTTCCCTCAAAGATATTGAAATACTTGAAACTTGTTGCACTCCATAGAATGCTTGGAAATATTCCTTCAAAAGGAAAATATAGTTGAAATACCATTTTTGTAAGTTCTACTAGCTACAAAGAAAAGGTTTGTTTTGATGTTTCCTTCTACGATTCTTTGAATGTACTAACTATAAACATTTCTAGCAAAAATTGCCAGTTATTTACCAGTTTTATTAGCACTGTACCAGATGACTAGATGCTAATGAGTAGGTTGGTGCAAATATTGAGTGTGACTATCACATTCACACCCAAGAAGAAAAAAAACCCAACCCAACTAGAAAGAGGCAAAAACATCCTGTTTTGAGGAGAATAAAATATAAATGGACAAATCAAAACAACTATAACTTAAGACGATGAGTTGAGGCACAGAGAAATGGAGGGACCTGCCCAAGGTCACCTAAGGAAGTCAAACAGACCCAGATGATCCTTTTCTCATTCTTACTTTGACTTATGTCCAGGGTGAGAAGCATAGATATTTCACAGAGAAAACTTTGGCCCCCATTAGCTGCTTCTAGAGCTGTATCATTATTCATGTTCCTTTTTTTTTTTGGTTTGCGTTTTTTTTCTTTTTTGGTGAGCCCCAATCCCAGCTGGGATTAATTTAGGCCCCGGTGCAGCTGGGCACTGCAGTGCCATGCCTACAGTGAGCTGACAACAACGAAATCCCATCCTAAATTTGACTCACCTAAAATCAGCAAAATATGTTGTCAGGTGTCAGACCCATCTGCACTGATTTTCTCCGGCAATGCTTCAGGCTTCCTCCTGTGTTCATCTCTTCAGGGAGATTTGGCTTCAACTGAGGCAGAGGAATTCGCTTGATCCTGCATAGTAGAAAGAGGTACAAAATAAATAGCTTCCCAGGGCAATGTCAGCAGAAGACTGACAGAAGTTTTGGAGCTTAATATCAGAGAGTTTAGAAAAATCTCAGGCTCTACTAATTAATTAATTGCTTCTGTGGTATTACATCTGAAACAGGACATGCTGGTAGGCTGTTCTTTCCTGATGAAAAGCCATTAAAATGAACACAGGCTGCATTTCTGGGTTTTTCTGGTTACGTGTTTGCAGTGCCCGTCAGAAACACTGCAGAACAGGAATACCTTCTGATTTCTACTTTTGTGCTGTGCTGCATCTGTCTCTGCTCAAAGATGTAACACGAGAATGAAATCTAAACTGGCACTGCATTTGTTCAACATCGCTTTTCCTTGTGTGCACGATGCAGGAATTAATATATGACCAGGAACTTCCCAAATTCACTTACAATCTGTACCTCTGCTAAGCAGATCCCTACCGACAACCGTTTCTTCTTAAAAACTAAGTTCCAAGTTTCCTAACAAAAAAGTATCAAGGAAATCCGCAACTAAAACAATAAATTTTTTTTTCTAACTTCTCTCCAGTTATATTTTTAATTTATACATTGAGTTTTAGACAGCTGAATAGCTTTCTTTCATTCAGTATAATTTTCCATTTGATTAGAACTTGGAGTAAAAAGTCTGCAATGGAAAATAAAAATAAATATAAATATTTTTACCCCCTCTGCACTGGTATAGGTGAACATCCAAATGTGTAACGCAACTATGGAGAACGTGTTTGCCCGGTAAAGAGCAGCTTGGGAAGGAAATGGAAAACAACCAGCACTTGTGAGTGGGTGATTTGAACTCGAGCGAAATATGGCATCCTTTTCTTATCTATATCCCCCGCTGAATTCACTTAGGCCTAAACCACCCCCACGGAAGTTTCTCTGTGTGGAGAGGCTGAAGTCAGGGTTCCAACTCAGGCTAAAAATGCAGTGGAAACTCACCCTATGTCAAGGAACAGTTAAAAATCTTTGTATATTTGGTGCCCACGTTTCTAAGATGTCGTAAGCTATCCCAGTCTTGCTGGGAAACAAAAAAGAAAAAAGTGTTTCTGATATTGCCAGTCCTGGAGAACAAGCAGAAAAACATTTTTTGTGATGGAAGAAAAACACTTGGCTGCATTGTTTACAGAGAAAATACCGTTCTTTGTTGTTGGGGAGGAAAAAGCACCATAGTTCAAGCCTGTTCCCTCTGGCCTCAAAGAAAGCTTTTCAACAAAGAATCCTGATAGACCTTTGGGTAGAAGTTTAAGCCTCATCTTCCTCTGCAGACATCTCCGCGCTGAGGATATCGCACCCAGGATTAGCAAGCTGCTCACAGCTTGCCTGCAAGCAGAAAAGATACTCACGGCTTTGATTTCAAGCGGGTAATCACCACTGACCTGAGGAACCAGCCCTCACGTCATGTTTTCTATGCAGCGCACGGCCAGTCCCTGCCACTGAAGAACATGAGCCTGACAATAGAGCAGGGACATAAAGAAATTACGGATGACAACTATAGCCAGAGTTATCTAAATCAATCAGAGGCACTTGAAAAAGTTACAATATATATTTCAGGTTGAAGCTGACCTTTAACTACTGCAGGCTGAAATATTTTCCTGAAGCAGAACATCTTGAGGACATAAAGGGCTCTCTACATGTTTCTCTGGAGCACTGAGCAGCGACCACTCCTGTAAACAAGAAGCCAGCTACGTGAACCCTTGGCTTAATCAGGGCCTGCCTGGTTCTTAAAGGTTTCAGGTGTGCATAAATGTATGCATATGCATATAAACGTACATGTGTGTGTGTAGTTTAGCAGAAAAAAAATGAAGTACAGATGATTCTGAAGGCTTACAGGCAACCAGGATGTCATTACCAGAGTTGTACTCGAGCTAAACTGTTACTATTCTCCATTTTATTTGGATTTTACTTTAATCCAGAAGAACTGCATAAAATATACCTTCCTGGAAAATATAATGCAAAAGAATCCTATTGAAGCACCCACTGTCCTTGCCAATGAGCTGTAAAAGAGGGAAAGACATTTGGAAACTACTGTTCAGAGACTGGGCAGGAGGACTGGAAAATTTGCAGAGATGCTGTTCTGTTGTCCTGTCCTGTTTATCTTCTTTTCCTCTTCTTGCTCAGCTGGCCAGTGGTTAAGGAGAAGTATTTTGACTCTTGTGAGTCATACTTACCAGAAACATTTTGCTTTGGGCATTTCCTTGTTGCCACAATCCTAGTCCCCCTTTTTTCTGTCTTTCCCATTTAAATGGAAAGACATCAGCTACAATGTGGAAATATTACATGTTCTTGTATGAAGAGTGCTGCATTGGTCATGTCCAAATCTTTCCATTACAGCAATCCAGGAACAACTGCAAAAAATATTTGTGATCAGAGTAGGATCCATACGATGAGCCACTGATGTCTGAGAGATTCCTGTCTATGGCTTCAGCAGCTCCCAATTTGTGGTAATGGGGCAGTTAAAAAGCAGGCGAAAATAAGCTTTGGCCCTGGTCCAGACTCATATCTGTACTGGAAGTGCAGAAGAAAAAAAATAAAGTTTTTCCAAAAGCACCACATGGGAAAACACCTATTGTTTCCTCCAGTCTTCTCTGTTGTCCTACAGGGTAGTGCAGTTTGCTTACGAGAGGAACTCTCACCATGTACAAGCAGCTGCTCCAGAGATTTCTGAGTGGGTGCAAAGATCACACTTCCAGTGAAGTGTCGTGGAGAGGGAAGCACTAGCCACACTGCCTGTCTCTGCACTGTGGGACCTCCTTGAGCAGGGTGTGCCCTGCCTCTTTCTTCAGGGGCTGAAATCAGTAGAAAGTCCCTCGGGACTTCAAGCTACAGTGAATCACAATCGCTTTTCAATTTTGAATCACAAAGAAAACCATCTCTGTACAGGAGGTGCACAGAGCCCTGCCCCATCTGATGAAGGCTGTGGGCCTGCACCAACCATCAAAGAGGCACCAGTTTACAGCTAGTGACAGCCATGGCTAAAATAGCTAGTGAAGCTTTCATGCCTACCTCTGCCCTCTCCTGGATGCATCATGGAAAGTGTGGAATCCCTCCAGACAGCAAAGTCTTTCAGTTTCAGTTTTTGGTTATAAGCAAGGTTTATCTCATTTCTGTTATTTAGTACCAAGAACTGCATTATAGTCAACGGGGATCTACCAAATAGCCACGATGAGAATGGCCCCAAGTTACTTTTGATCCACCGATACAGACATTTTGTCAGCAATCCTGACTATCTGAGAAGTTCTGAAATTCAGAGTGATTGTGTAGCTCAGAAATGGGTGAACCCTCAACAGCTGTGCCCTAAGTTTCTACAGTGTTCCACATCACTCTGAGAAGTGAGTCCTTAACCAAGGGCAAGCACATCCTTCTTGGTGTCTACTGTTTGCCAGTGTTACAGCTGAGTGGATCCCAAACATTCCTGAGGAAGGAGCCCCTCCCTGCCCTCAACATTGCTCATTTTTTAACAGATGTGTAAGTGAAGGATGGTGTCTTGAAGGTCACTCTACAGGGTCTAGCAGAGAGCCAACAATCTTCAAAGAATCTCTGGAACCACTGTGCAAGTGGAAAGTATTAATAAGCACATGTCGCAAATGCACATGACTCCACCCAAAAACTCAGTGGGGTTATCCTTCCTTTCTCCAACAGCCTACCTCACCCTCTGAGCTATGGTAACCATTGGAAAGAGCTGGATGCCTGGATCATAACCGCTGCTTTTTGCAGGGCATGTGATAAGTTATAATAATATGATACAAAACCAACCCTTTCCATGGCTTCCGATAATAGCTTGTCTCTCAGCCTGACAATCAATCATGTTTTGCCTGTTGTGCTGCCAGTGCTCTGACTGCTCGGATGGCCTAGCTCCTCCGGTAAGATCCTAAAGCTTTCTGGCCCTCAGAAGCTTATCTTGCTACATGGATTCCAGCAGAGGATCTCCGCACTGGAAATTTTCCTACTTTTGCTCAGCGAGTGATCTCGTGCTGAATATGTGTTCTCCTACCTGTTATCCCTTTCCTATCAGCAATCAATCTAATTTTTGTCTTTTAATTTGTCTAGTCTGGGACATGAAGTTCAGACCTTTATTCAGACCTGACACTGCTATATTTAACTTCACATCTGATTTAACCCTCAGATTTTCCAGAAGGAGCCCAGATGAGATTTTTCAACTATGCACCTTTCACAACCGAGGTCAGTGGACCAACTCACACCCCTTTAAACACCGAGATAGGCAACAACATTTCCAAGACAAACTCAGCATCCTACTTTGACACCCGGCTGAAGCCAGACTTGGTTTAAGGGACAATAATTCTCACCCAGGAGGGCAGGATGTGTTTCCTTGTTAGAATAGGAAAAAAGATTTTGTAACGCTCCGCGGTCTCACACCTGGCTTGAGCATATGAGTCTGGTTTAAGTCCTGGAGTGAGTCCCTGGCCATCTTTGGTACAAATTTAAACCAAACCTCAAGCTACTCTAATTTATGCTAAGAGTCAGGATAGATGCCAAGCCAACTCACGATGCAGAGATTCAAAAAGTGAGCGACAGTCATATTCTCTCCTTGCAATGATGAGTCCATTGCTGCAGTTCCGAGCTACGGAATGAATATTGCAGGAAGCCAACAGAAAGTGAAATCACCTTGTGACTTGCCTTAGTTACTTACCTGTGGTTTCAACAACATGCCTAGTGACAATTTAAACTCTGGGGCAGAAATCTATGAACTTGACTACTTCAGCTAAAACTAAAACTGTTGCATTCAGGGAAACTTCTGCAGGGCAGAACCTCTGGTTTGGCTGATGACCACCATTTTCCGTCACCTTCTGTAAGCCAAATGCCTCCTGTGGTACACCAGCGCCCTACCACAAGAAAAGACGTGACAGGAAGGCATCCTGGGAAATGCTGCACAGCTGAGGAAGCTCGGTGTTATAAGGCATCTGTGCTAGATCTCCTAGGAATTAGCACAGCATAGTTTCCAGATCCAAAAAAAAAAAAAAAAAAGTGGTTTAGAGTGCAAACCAGCAGCCTTTCTGGATTTCTTGAGTGCTCATCTTAAAGGTAAAAATTTTCCATGGGTATTTTTCCATAGTTCACCATCTTAAAAGCAACATTTACTTTTTAAAAAGTCTGACTCCTTGACAAAAAAGCTAATGGCCAGAGCCTTTCTGATCAACCACACATATGCTGCAAAGTTATCGGAGTTACTACTGAAGGACCCTTAGAGCAGCGGGTGAAAACTGATGTTCCACCTCAGCTGAGCAGATGATGTTTTGGGGAGGTGCAAGGCATAATGTAACACAAGAGGAAAGTGGAAGGAATGAATCGCTGGTCTGTGGGCTGTTTATCAGCTCTACTCTCACTTTTCTCATGCAACTCTGTGGGAGGCATTTCTGTGGGACATGATAATAAAAGATGGGATGTTTTTCCATCCAAATTTTTTAATGCTTTCTTTTGCTGTAGATCCCAGAGACCAGATGTCTCATATTAAAGAAAGAATAACTTACTTAACTTCTCTTTGGGGACATATTTGGGGAAGGAAGGGAGAAAGAGTTTGTTCTCTTTGAAATGAGAGTTAAATTGACACACGGTGGATAAATGTCAGGCAGAAGCCAGGCACGTTATTGATAGAAAAGAGGATAACCCGGAACAGCGAGGCTGACCACCACAAGAGCTGAAGGTATTTTCTAAAAATAACTTTCATCAGGACAAGCTTCCCTGTAACGCCTCCAACAAAGTATCTACGTTCAGGAATTCCCCTCAAACAGCTCCCACTTGACACCCACTATTAAAATGTGCTCTCAGCTCACTTAGCCAATTAATGAGATTTTTATATATCATTTAAGTTTCCCTATTGTGTATTGAATTAAAACACATCCCATGTGCTGTGGTCAACTGATGAGGAGAACTGGAGAGCCAGGAGGGCAACACTACCTAGAGCCTACCCTGAGTGCAGCTAGCCACCATGCAGGTGGGAATGGGAAAAATCACACTTCACCTCGTTGCCCCGGGGCTCCTGCCCGCCCTGGGCTTCTGGCTGCTGCTGCATCACCCAGCTCTAGCATGCATGAGCACCCCGCCTGCCCAAGCCCCGTGAAACTTCTTTGGCCATCCTATACCCACAAAGTGACCTGAGCACTTGGTCATTGTGAGGACCTTTGTCTCACAGGGGATCCTTCCCACCTCCTGCATTTGGGCAGAGCCTGCTCCAACCCAGCTTTGCATCAAGTGGGGCAAGGTTGTGAGGGATGAGGTAACTTCTTCGTCCATGCAGCTGCTTCAGCTCTGACAGCAATGAGCGACGGCAGTGTGCTGGGGTGCCTGCTGATTACAGACACGTTACTCATCCTCCCACTGTTATTTAGGCTTCTGTGTCTGTCTGGGTTCATCTGCTAGTCCTTGTAACACACTGACAGCATAAGCCACCTCCTTGCACAACGAATTCCTAGGCTTAGCAAATTGGGACCCTGCACCCCATTTGAGCTTCTCACTGATACTTTGTGCAAATATCATCATTCCTGAAAGAAGCTGCACTCAGTAAATCATCCCCTTGACAGTGCTTTGAGCAGGGGATACGGATGTCACTGATCTCCACTGGACTGGAGACCAGCTGGGACACTGAGATCACTCCCCACAAATCCCAGAGAAGCACAGCAGAGGTGTTTAGTCTGGTTAAAATCCACAGCACATCCATTCCTCACTGGCCACAACCACAAGACAGATCTAATAAAATAAGGCTGTTAGCAAAAAAGACCAAAAGCCTCAAAAACTATAATACGTTTCTGGAAGGGAGTGAGAGACTGCAGGCGTTTTGGTGTCCTGATCTCTTGCAATGCTAGAGGACCGGCATATCCTTAAGAAGGAGATGACAGCTCATTTCTGCCAATGCAAATGCAAGGGCATATCGGAATCAGGCGTCACCAACACACGGCAAAGCAAACAGATTGCTGCAGTGTCTCCAGCTACAGATGTGCAGAACAGCTGAAAGACCACCATGTGTTCCCCAACTCTTCTGAGCTGCCTTCAGTCTTCCGACTTTTGTGTCCTCCATCCACCAAGAGTCCTAATGGAGCACATTTCCTCCATCTTTCCTAAAGCTATAAAGTGGCAGCTACTCCATTAGGATTTATGAGCTCCCACTGGGAAAGAGGAACAGAGATTCACATGAGTCATTAAGTCCTGCCGGCAGGATGACCATGAAAAATGATATTTTAGAAGGGTTTTCATTGGCACTGCTTACCCAGTTAAATGCTTATAGCATAATTACTAAGGGAAAAAGGATGTTTTCAGGAAAAAAAAAAAAAAAGCACAACCCAAACACAAAAATACTCCACAGAACCCAAACAAACTACACACATTTCTGCAAATTATTTATGGTGGAATTGGCTGTTCTGCTCAAATAAGTTACAGGGAACGGGTCGTCTGTGTCCACAAAAGCAAGATCCAGCCCAGAAGCTTGATTTTCTTTTAAGGCTGAGCAACAGAAAGAACAATCGTCTGCTGCAGAGGTCATTAGCATCAAAATAGACCTAGTCAGAAATTATTCTCAGAGAGTATTTTTGTTTTGCGTGACATAAAAAGACAAACTCAAAAGGATGCTTGTGCTCAACCTAGCTTTTTACTTTCAGTCAGTGCTAGGAAAGTCAAAACTTTTTTCCAAAAAGCATTCATGCAATCCATGCAAGTATCTGAATGACTTTTTTTTTTTCCTTTCTGGTATTTTGACTAGATTTAATGAAAATATATCGTAACTGCAGATAATTATTAGCAAAAGTCACCATCAGCAAGATCTTTAAATCTTTCATTCTCTCCCCTCAACAGAATTTTCCCCTCCTACAATTTCAGTATGACCAACATAATTAGCCCAGCTTCCCAAAATACTGTAACTTGAATTACCCGCTGCCTCTGCACTGACTGACGGGGCAGCTGTGGACAGCAGCTTACAGACAACACATTCCATCTGTCCATAACGTCCCTGTCACTGCAAGTGACACAAGACTGGTGCAGCACCACGACACCTACATGCCGTACCTGCAAGGTGAGCTGGTCAGATCAACACGTGGCTGCCTTGTCACACTGCTCTCCTTGTGTTTGAGACTGCACTTATTTCTCTGCCTAGAGAAGGCTCCTTCTCCCTCTCATGCCCTATTCAGTCCCTTCTTACCAGCTTAGCAAAGCCTGCTGACACAGTGGTGGGGACTAAGGAATGAGCTTTGGCACCTGAGCCCACTGCTGGGGAGCAGCATGTGGCTAGAAACCGTCCTACCATACAAATATTGCTTTGTAACATATTGAGAAATACAGGTTCCTTGGAATTTGGCTCAGCCAGAACCATCAGCTCCTGAGGACTATCTAAGTGATCCCAACAGGGCAACAGGAGGAATTGATTGTATTAAGAAAACATGCTATAATTAGAAATGGGTTAAAACCAGATGGATGGACCTCATCACTTGTTTTTTGTTTGCTTTTGCAAAACCAATACCAAGAATGGTTTGGCTGCAGGCCTTATTTCTGAGCTCATAATATTCATGGGTGGATCTGGGGATCAGAGAAATGGTTTCTGTCAAGAGCTGTCAGGAGAAAAAGAGCAAACTATTATCCATTTCAGCATGCTCCCGCATTTGTGTAGCTGAACCCGCTCTGACCATCACCACATGTCACTATGTGTTTGGAAATTAAATGACTGAATGAGTCTGTGAAGCTGTTTCCCACCACTTCAGTGCTGGAGTATCTCCTCCGTATCCAGACTGGGACTCTGCAGAAGATGCGCTTGTTCCTCAGCCAAGGATCATCAGCACTGCAATGTGTTCATAGAGTGCAAACTAATATTATAGACTGTAGCCTCTGCTTGGGTGTGAACAAGAGGCTTTGGCCATGCAGGAGAGACTCCCCTCCTTATTCAGATAGCTCCCCAGGTCATAAGGCTTATGGATGCTGGAACATCTCCAGGGAGAGATACTGACAGAAACACCTAATTTTCCAGAAGTGAGACAAAACAGTGTGAAAAAAAATAATCCAGGGGCAGTGCCAATTTCCCTTCTGTTTCCCTCTATCCCTCCTTCTACTCACGTCTATGCAGGTCCATGCATACATGAGTATCTGACCAAAAACTTACCAAAGGAAATGCTACTAAGTTCAATGGTATTGTTTGAGCTGTAGCTACATGACCTGACAATTGCATAAGCCCCTGTATTTTAAGAGCTCAATAAGTCTTTAGTTAATGTGGAATAAGACAGGTTTAAGTGCTGTTACAGCTCCAGAATTTCTTATGGGTCCTACACCAATCTCAACCTAATCTGGGAAAACACTTAAACAAAATTTATCTTCCACACCACTGACATCCATTGGGCTACATCTGCATCGACACACTGCTTTATAAAGCATTAATCAGGAGAAAGTCCCATTATGTTCAGTGTATTAACTTTTATGGAAAATAACTTCTTACCCGTTTGCCATTTTACCATTGCAGTATCAAGTGATGGAACATTATTATTAAATGTGTTTCCTTAGGCCTTATCACTCTTACATTGCCACATCAGCTGCCTTTTTTAATAGGTTCTTTGTAAGGAAACACTAAAGCCTTACTGCGTGAAATGTCTCATTCTTAGTCATTTTTTGTTCTTCCCAAGCATTAAAGTTCTCCAGGATGTTTTGCTCCCTACAACACACTGCACAGGCTGATCTCCAGCCAGAAATACTCTGCCAGAACAGCTACCGCTGCAGAGGTGTAACAGCGCAAACCTCTGTATGTATTTCAATCATCAAGACTGTATCTAGATCTGTGGGGACCGTGCCCGGGTATGAGAAGTTATTCAAGTATCCAAGCCAATCATTCCTATGTGGTCCTTCCAGCCAGGCTGTGAATTTGTGCCAAATGAAGTGATTTGCCATCCTACATCCTGTCCACAGCATTGCAGCAAACCAACTTACTTTGCACAGATGTCTGAACAGGCTGTTATAGGATCATTAGTTTTGGTAAAGATGGGAGATCCACCGCCAATTAACTTGCCTTTACATGACGCAAAGTGTTTCAACCTTGGCAGGAAAGCGAGAGCTGAAACTCATTCAGGCAGTGACCATTATCAATATTCTGCTCATTTTTGCCTCACTGTTCACAATGCATTTTACTTCATTTCCAGAAGTAATAGTGATCTTTTTGTAACTATAGCAAGCAAGCAGGTCTTCAGCTCTTCTCCTCTCCTCCCATTTAATCAGCAGACATGTGCTATTAACGGTGTTAGACCAGTTGTTTGCAGTTGCAATTTGGCCAGAGTTATAGTGATTTTTACTAACCAAGGATCTGATCTAATACCTCTGAATTCCTCCGCTTGCTCAGGCAAAGCTACAAAGCCTTTGCTGTGATTCTGCCAGCTTTCGTCGGCTAAGCTGGTCAAGCCTGAACTCTTTCTGGATGGGAGTTTTCCAAGAAAAATCCAGCAACAAGCCAGCTCTCCAGCACAGCGTTTGTGGGCACTGTGCTGTCAGAGGAGCCGTATTTCAGATGTGGTCATACCCAGGCATGGATTCAGGACTGACTTAAAGGGAAGAATACCACCCCCTGAATCACCAGCACAGCTTCCTGCAAACCTTGAGGTTTCCTGGCCATACATCAGAAGAGGTTTCTGTTCCTTTTGACATTTTTGTTTATCCTCAGTAATTTTCCACTATGCCAGACTTCCATGGATTTTTCTCATTAGGGCAAGACAGACAGTGACCCAATGAGTTTACTTGGCTTATGATAGGCCAATGACCTAGCATCCCACCACCACACCTTCATGTAAGGAGCTGAGGCTTTGCAGCAGCTCTGATCAGCCATGCTGTGGTGGGCACTCTCACCAAGAGCCTCACATGGGAGCTTGGTCCCTCTGGTTGATCTTCTCTAGAGCTTCCCCAAGGTTACTGGCAGAAAAAAGAAGGGAAGAAAAGAAAATGCAGAGGGAAAAAGGAACAAAATCACCATTCCCAACTTCTTATTTCCTCCAGAGATTGGGCCTAGCTGACCATCATTCATCAGCAGGTTATTGTGCAGCAAAACCTCCACATCCACCTGGCCAGAAACACTGTGCAAGACCTGGCATGGCTTCCTCCACCCAGACCCTCGCAGGGAGCTCAAATACAGATCTATGCTTTCTCCAGGACTACTCCCCAGTTCAGCACTGGGCTTTGCAGCTCTATGTTTGTGGGTGGCATAAAACTGCATCAGTTTATAATAGCTCTTTCACTTCCTCCTGTGACATAGAAACAACTTTTTGAAAAATTGCTAAGGGTTTGAAATGTACCTGATTGAGGCCAAGCACAGGCCCAACGGCAAGGAGCTGTGCTCTCTGGCTTTTTGCAAAGGTTTTTTGCAGCATCTTTCTACTACAGTTTAACAAAATACCTTCCTACATCACGGAATCTTTAGAGTTGG
>VXBH01000270.1:0-10028 GCA_013400035.1 Rynchops niger
GGCACAGGCACTTTGTGGGGCTCATTTGGGATGTGTCTCAGAGGAAGCTGCTGTGCAGAAATCTTTGGGTAGTTTAGTGCCCATGAGTTACCTTGTGCTGCATGAGATTCCTTACCCAAGGAATCTTACCCAAGGTTCGTTACCCAAGGAATCTAACTCTTACCCAAGCTGGCATTGTGGTAACGTGGAAGTAGAAGAGAGCAGGGGACTGATGTTGTAAGATAAACCACTGCTAAACACAGGCTTTTCTTGGGGTAATTAATCAGGTAGGGTATTTAGCCCAACTAGTTGGGTATGACAGGTCAAATGGGTCATGTCCGTTTATAACTCTCCTAAATGTCTTCCTTGTGCTGAAGCTGTTTGGTTCAGAACCGCGGGTGGCTGGAGTCTCATGCTGAGGGCTCGGTGCCGCCTCCTGGCTCAAGCAGGAAAGGTGGTGAATTATAAGTGGGGTCATACTGGGCTTGGTGGTTTGTGACTGCAGGTGCTGGAGCCATCGGTAGAGAGGATGAGCGAGGGAACCTGTTTGCAGAGAGGGGCTGCTGCAGGAGGCAGAGCCATTTCCTCCACACTGGGCATGGTGAGTTCCCCCTTCGCCCCCAAGAAACCTGGCTCCCCTAAGCTTCACCACTCCCATCCCGCCCATCGTCCCTCAGACATTTCTTTGTGGTGAAATTATCCTAGTGACTTTTGTCTCAGTGGATTAAGGACAGGAATACGCTGGGGACTCATCGCCCAGATAACCCAACGCTTACAGCATGTTCCGTAGAAGAGAAAACGATGAGTGGCCTGGCCCCTGCGTCTGCTCATCTGCACGCAAGAGGCTCCACCTTCTGTACCCATGTTCTGCAGTGTGTGTGAATTCTGTGTTTGCATAAAGTCGGGACTACCGCACACTTTTGCTTCCCAGGATGAACGTTGGAAGGGCTGTCAGCGAGGCAGCAGCGTGTCCTGACTTGCTGTGCAGAGAAAGCCGGGCATAGCTCATTCGTTCAGCAGAGAGAAGTCTGTGGTCTCTATAATTAGCCATTAGTCTCAGTTCCCCTCGCAGCGGCAGTAAAGCTACAGAAAATGAGCACAGGTATGTGAAAATAGCTTTAAACTGTATGGCCGAAAGCCTGAGGTGTCTCTGTTTTTTCTCAGTGCATCAGAGCAGTACTTGTGCAAGTTTAGCCTTTAGTGTTTGCAGAATATCAAGTTCTTATGTGGACGGCAGGAAATATAAAATGATCGTGGCCAAATTAAGAACTGTCACAAGCAGTGACAGCTTGTCATCTCCAGAGGAAAAAAATTCATGAGAGTAAATAATGATGAAAATAGTAAAAAATCGTAACAGATAGTGATAAAAATAATAAACACGGCTTTTATTGCCGTGGGGATGGGAGAGCAGGGGTTAACAGTGCCTTCAGCTGGCAAAGTGACCTTTGCGAAGTGACCAGCTCTCTGTGCCCTTGCTGTGGGTGAGGAGCATCCCCAGGGATCACCCGGGGAATGACTAATACACTGCAAATTGCTCCTGGCTCACTGCTCCCCGCTTCCCTGGGCATAGAAATCCTCGGGCAGCTCTTTCCTGCTGTCACACGGCATGGCGATGGGGGCTGTTTCTTGCATTGACGCTGAAGATCAGTTTTTAAATCCATGCAAAATTAACGTTTTTGCAGCGCACACTGGGTCTGCAATTCCAGCAGGGTAAAGCAAACGAATTATAGCGGTGTTGAACTACGCAGTGGGCACTTTTAAGGCCAGTTTTCTTCCTATGACGAAGTGAGCACTTACATCCATCAACCCTTTGAGTATGGACAGCACTATTGGGGCAAAATAGGTCATTTTAGAAGGATTTCCAGAAGAAGTGGCCGTTAGCTAATAACCACTGACATTTTACGAACTCAAAATACAGCAGGGTAAACTGATCTAAGCCTGGACACCACGGTCCCATGTCTCCCCTGCTCCCACCTTCCCGTCCTCTGCCTGTGGTGCTAATGTGGCACCGCAGCAGGTTTGAGGAGCTGGGAAATTGGGATTTGGCGGGAAGGGGGGACAGATTTGTTTTCAGCTCCAGCAGCTCCATGACCAGGTTCAGCGGGCTCTAGGCAAGGAGAACTGGGTTTCTCCTTCTGCCCCCAGTGCACTGGGTGCTCAGGCTTGTGCAAGGTCTGCAGTTCAGTGACGGCTGGGCGTTCGCATTTCTCCTTTTCTAATCAATGTATTCTTCTGTTCTCACCCCGTCCTTCATGAGCTCACAAACGAATACAAAGCCTACAGTTTCCTAATGAGTTTTTAATGGCATACTTTTTATTCTGTAGCACACTTAGGCGTCTGTTATGAAATGTTTACGTCTGGTCTGCAAACACAGAAGACACTTGTGCGGTGCTAATGCAGGGCTTTCTCCCTGGGATTTCTGCAGGTGCTCAGGCTGAAGGAATCTCTCTCCCAGGCAGAATTCCCAGAGGTGGACTGTGTCTTTTTGTTCAGGGTTTTGTGTCGTGCTTGGGCCTCCCCAGCATCATGCAAATAGTGAGGAGTACAATCTTTTTGTCAATCTTGTGTTTCACAGGTGTCCCTGGCAGTCCTGTCAGCAGAAAGTGCCGGTCCAGCTGCCTGGCCCAGCAGATCAGCCCTGGCCTCCTCAAGCTTTCCAGACTCTCCACTATGCTTGATTTCCTTTGAAGCAAGAAGGTGAGAAAAGTGTGTTTGTGTTGTCCCTGTGGCAGTTGGGTCTAGGCAAAAGTCATACGCCAGTGCCTGGGGCTGTGATTTTATACATGTTTTAAAATACCAGCTATTGGCTTCTGCATTGCAGAAAACCCGTCACTGAGCCTTTTGTCCTCCCTTAGCCAGCAAGCAGGGGAATACGCAGGCCAGACAAACGGGAACTCTCTGGCAATGCTGGATGCTCATGGCAGAGGAAAGGCGAGAGTTCAGCTGAAGGGCTGTCGCAGCACCTCTCACAGCTCCGGGCAGCATCCGAGCGCGTGTCTGTCCTCCGCAGCCCGGCAGTGGGACCGGCTCTTTCAGCCACACCTGCCGCACCTGGGAGCTGGTGTCCTGTGCGGAGAGGGGTTGGAGGCCTTTATCTGCCTGCTTCAGCAAAACTGTCACGACCCGTGATTTCATGAGGAATATCTGGCCTATGAGGTGCTTATGCCATTCCCTTATGACATGCCCTGTGTCACTCCTAGGAGGGACTAGAAGGCGCCCGCGCCTTTGGGGACACAGCTATGCACGGGCTGCGGTGCTCTCCTTATGCCAGGAGAGCTGACGTTGCCTGAAGTCCCATCTCCACCAGGATAACTAACCCTGGAAAGGGAACGGAAACAGGCTCTGCAGAACACTCTGTGTGTGTGTGTCTGTGTCCTGTGAGTGTTCACCCGGGGGGCTGTGACTGTGAAAAATCTTGTTGCCAATTGTCCCACCGTTTTCACCCCTGTGGCACTGCTGGTGTAACATCTGGCTGGCAGGCAGGTCCGCTTTCCTTTCCCAGAGCTGTCATCGCCCTCACCCTCCAGACCAGGAGCCCGGGGTGAGAGCACTCCTTTAGTCAGTACAGTTTAGCTGTTTGTAGCAGAGTTTTGAGGAACAAACAGTTTTGATAGAAATGTGTCACTGGGAAGAGCAGCACCACCCCTACCTCATGCTGTCACGCAGGGTGAAAGGAATGAGAGCTGAGTCAGTTCTAGGGCAGAAAAGGTTTTTATCAGGGAGCTGATGCTGGAAGTTGTTCTCCGTGACCTGTTTTTACCAGTGTGTATGCCACTTGCCCTGTTCCGTGCAGCTGCAGGTCAGGCACCCCGACTCGCCGCTGCAGCCGGCAGCCCCGCGTTCCTGCCCTGCGGGTTCCTGCTGCGAGCCGTCCCGCCTGCACGTGGAGCGGCTCCTGCTCCTCGGAGGCCTTCGGGAGGTGGAGGTGGTCGACGGCTGTCACTGCAGCACATGCCCCAAGGAGCGTCTCCGTCTCCCAGCTCTGAAAACCTTCTTTCCAGACTCTGCCTGGGAGGTTACGGTGGATGTGGGGAAATGCTCTGACCTGACCTACAGTGCAGGTATGGGAATGATGGAGAGCTCTCCTCCCTCCGGGAAGCTGGGGATGAGCCCTTCTGTATGACCAGCACCGACATCAGAGCGTGATCTAACAACGCTCCGGTCTGCCGTGCAAACCCTCTTTGCCTTAGCTGGGAACGGGATTGTATTTTATATTGTTGGGGTTTGGGTTTTCTTTTCCCTTCTGTTGCTGAGCCCTTACACCACAGGTCTGTGGGTGAAATGGTAATTCTCTGCCCCTGTGCGGGGTGTGAGGATGGAAATACAACCACCTCCTCTTAGGGGGAAGTGTCCTGTAACCAGATATCATAGGAGCAGAGTAAACCAGGCTGGGAGGGACATTGAGGGTCTGCTCCAATGGCCCCACTCAAAGCAAGAAAAACAACCTCCTGTAAAAGCTCTCCACGAAAAAAATAGAGTTTCCTTTTTGACAGACTGAAATGCCCTTTCATCTCAGCACCAGAGAACTACACTAATGTTTCACAAATCACTTGGAAATGGAAGCTTCAAACTGAGTCGTTCCAGACAGGTCAAAACTTTTCCCTGGGATAAAGCTGAGCGGGTTTGTCCTCACCTGGTGTGCTGTCTTGTGAGTTCACACATAACATGACCCCAGAGTCACGTCAGTGAAGATGAACTCATCCCTTTTTGTCAGGATGGAAAGTCGTGTCGAAATGATTTTCCACAACTGCTCGATAGAATCAGTTCTCCTGGAATTCGTTGATGTCATTTTATTGGCGTTTCTGCATCTAAAACCATCTGGTGAGACCCTTTCTGGCGGCTCCTGTGACACGGCTGTGCAGCAGCCGCTAGGGAGGGACAGAGACCAGGCCGAGTCCCAGCGTCAGCTTGGGGAGCAGCGCAGGGGCTGAGGGAAGGTGCTGGGGAAGCCAGAAGGGTGGTGGAGACAACAAACCCCAAGGGGCTCCGCTTGCGGATGCGCGTCCCATCCTGGAGAGCCGGAGGAGGCTCTGCTCGTCCATCCCCGGCCCTGCGGCTTCTGTGACCCGGCCACAAGGCGCAGCCGGTGGGAAAGAAAATTAGGCAGCGTGAAGTGCTTTTTTCCAGAGGTGGGAGAATCGGCATTTACTTCCCAGACGTGTGACTGGAAGGTGCTGGACGATGCTGTTGTCCTTGTCCTGGGGGGTGGCTAATGGACGGTGGCTCATTCGGTGATAATGGCCCAGGGCTGGGAAATGTGGACTCGCCCCCAGCTTTGCCTCTGCCCTAGGGCAGGTCTCGGCACTTTCCTTCTGGATTTTCCCCGAAAAGTCAGGCTGACACTTTCAGTGTCATGTTAAAGACTGGCAATGTTGGGGCGGGGGTGTGTGGGGGAATGTTAAAATCTCACCCAGAAATATTGGCTTCCAAAAATCGTTTGTCATTTTGTGTCCCCCTCTCTTAAGGCATCCCCGAGAGATTTGCTTTCAGAAAATGCTCTTCCCTCCCCTGAAAACACAGCCCCATCCTGGAAAAAGAAATCTCCTCCAGCAGCTGATGAAGGAGCTGGGAGGGGACAGGAAACTCTCACAACTATTTTAAATCCAGGAACCAAATGCAAACGCTGAAAGACCCACACCCAAGGGCTGGGACAGGGCAAGACTCAGTCCTATTTAGAGCCAAAACCCAAGGCTGATTTAGCCATCGACTCAGCCAGCCTTATTCCCCTCCTCTGGCTCACGCAACAGAGATTTTAATCCTAATTTACTTGGTGAGGGAGAGGAAAGCTGGGAGGTTGAGCAGATAAACGGTTTCTTTCTGCGCAGAATGTACGTTCAAACTGAGCCAGGCGGGACAGCCCGTGCCTGTTTCCTTCCCACTGGACGTGAGTTATTGCTGGAGGAGCCTCTGCCTCCTCTCCAAGAGCTGAGCCTGGGCCAGCCGGGACCTGCCGCGGCAGCAGTCTGGCCTGGCCTGGAGGCGACACGGCAGTGAAGATGCGGGTTTTTGGCAAGTCCACCCGAAGTTCCCCTTCACCCTGCTTGCTGCACGGCTCCCTTAGCAATCAGGCGGGGTATGTCAAAGCCGAACATAATTTAGTCTTGCCCTGGGAACTTTTCATTGAGTTAAAGCATGAATAGGGAGAGAAAAGGGAAAGCAGGATGGACTTGGTCCTGCACCCCCCAGGACAGGGCCATCGCCTTTCTGCTCTCTTGTTCCAGCCTTCCTCCGTCCCACAATACAGGCAGGGCAGATGGAATAACTCAAGAGGAAACGGCCTCCAGTTGCGCCAGGGGAGGTTTAGGATGGATTTGAGGAAAAACTTCTTCCCTCAAAGGGTTGTCAAGCATTGGCCCAGGCTGCCCAGGGCAGTGGTGGAGTGGCCGTCCCAGTGGGGATTTAAAAGCTGGGCAGACGCGGTGCTGAGGGACGTGGGTCAGTGGTGGGTTTGGCGGTGTTGGGTTGATGGTTGGACCCGGTGATCTGAAAAGTCCCTTCTAACCCAGACAATTCCGTGATTTTAGTCTTCCCTGACCAGCTCGTCTGCCTGCATGGAGAGCTGAGAGCTCAGCCCAAAGCAAACTCTTTGGAGGTGCCCTGGGGAATGTACCTCCAGGAGAGCCAGGGACACCGGCTACAGCATATGAGGAGCCCGTGCAGGGCACAGACCCCTGGCAAATCCAGAGAGAAATGCTGAATGACTAAATGGTAAATAATGTTCCCCAGCTCCCTGGTGTGAGAGCGTGTCTCTGGAAAAACTGCTGCCATGAAGGTTTTACGTTAAAAGACCTTTTTTCTCAAAGATAACGTGTAATAGCTCAGGCTGTCTCCCCAGAGACGGGGCTTTCACGGGCTCAGGTGCAGGATTCCCAATTTGCGCCGAGGATAACCCCTCTTTGCCCCGTGATCTGAAACAGAGACGGAGGAACAAAAACTATTGCTGAGGCCCCAAGCTGGCGAAGGAATGAGCCTCAAACTCTCAGCCGCGGACCCTCACGCAGAAAATAGCACTTTCTGTGCCGGGCACTGGACGCCCCACGGCAGACCCCGGTGAAGATGCTGCATCCGTAGTGGCCTCAGGTGCAGCCTTGGATTAAATTTCCTTCTTAAATTTCCTTGCAGATGGACTTTTCTGCTTGCCCACGAAGTGCAACACGGCTCTAGTCAAAACCCCACAAGGCGGGGAGGTGGTTTGGACGCTGGAGAACTGCAAAATGAAGGAAAAAGGCTACCGTGTCTCCCAGGTGGCATATTATTACAAAATTGTGCACAACTCTGCCGGACGCAGGGAGGAACAGCTCAAGGCTGGTTTTCTTGCGGCTTGGCCTCCTCTCCCGTGGGCTGGGCCGTGCCGCTGGGCCCGCGGGGGGCGGGTTGAACAGCCGGGTGGGTGCTCTGACATGGGCAGCTTCGCTCTGGCAGAGCTAAGCGCGTCCTGGCCACAAACGGCAGTGGTCAAAATCTCACATTTCTATTTTATGGAAAAAATTGCACTTCGCTGCCACTCATTTTTGTATCCATCAGTGACATCAAATAACAAGTGGCCTTTTCTTTGGGGTGAGGATTTCCTTAAAAAATAATTAAGGGAGCAGTGAGATAATATTTCTTTTAAAAATGATTTGATCATTAGGTGCGTCTTAAGCTCAGTTCAACAGAGACTCTACTGTTTACTTCAACATACCTTTGTGCACAGGGACCTCTGACTCAAAACCCACTGGTGTGCCCCCAAAATACTTCTCCTTACAAGCTTGGCCTTGCTGCTGCGCTGTCTCGGGGCTGTATGTTCAGCCTGAGGACGCAGTGATGGCAGCCGGTCCCCTGGGGTGTCCCCAGCAAAGGTGCCGCTGGGGATTTTCACGCCTTTGTTTTGCAAATCTTTGCAGGAAATTGGTGTGGGAAGGTGCTTGGGCAGCTGCTCCTCGGGGGATCCCTGCTTGCTTAGGTAAGCACAGCTGCCAGGATCCGGCCGTTCGCCTTCCCGGGCACATCTGCACGCATTCCCTGGCAGGTCTGAGCCTTTCCCTTTCCTGCTGCTGCCGGGGCAAGGACCTGGGAGGGTGACAACCGCGAAGCTGAAGCAGAGCAGCGTTGGCAGGGGTGCCACAGCAGCACACTGCTCCATCGCTTCCCGGGATAAGGCAAAACCCGCTGCCCGTGCTGCCGAATTCGGGCTGTTGGGCAGCTGGTTACAGAGGTTGTGGTCCCCCATGGCAGCAGACACAGCTGGGAAGAGGATCCTGACAGCGGCTTTCTCCAGCTTCGGATGTGCTGCTCCTGTTCCCTGTCTGTGATGTGCGGGGCGGGAGGAGGAGGAGGAGGAAGAGGAGGAGGAGGGGGATGGGAATGCTCTGGGGCAGGGTTTGCCCAGACGGTTGTTTCAGGCCGGGGGGGGGCAGCACTTCATGTGGCTTGCAGACACAAAAATGTAGTGAATGCAAAGGGAAACAAACCAAACCACAACCAAGTAACTAATCCCTGCTGTGCGGAGGCAGAGAGGGAGGAGGCAGTTCACGGAGCTACACCAGCAGTCAGGAATAGACGCTGCCTCCCTTCTCCCCACCCTGCTCCAGGGCAGCTGCCCTTTTTCCAGGTGATGGTACACGGGGCCCTGGGGCCGGGGGGGGGCAGGGGATGTACCGGGTTTGTCTCTGACTGCAGGGAGTCCCAAAGCGGAGAGAAATGTCTGGTTTGGGCAGAAGCTGCCTCCAGCCACTGCACCCCTCACCGGTACGACATCCACACCTTCAGGAGTCGCCGGGACCGCGCTCGCACCGTCGTTGCCATCCGGCAGTGCAAGTGCAGGGGGTAGCGGGACCAGGGACCTGCGGGTGGGGCTCCTGCCAGGCCCCCCCGCCAGACTGTCTGTAGTATATGTAAATGAGAGAAGGCTATTTTTTTAATAAAAGCTGGTTTAACCAACGCTTGTATAAATGAATCCCCTACAAAATGTATCGCAGGTTGTAAAGTTAACATCGGAGCTCGGCCGCGCGGCTCCTCCTCGCTTGGCCCACGCGTCCCGGGAGGATGCGGAGCAAGGATGGATGCGACTGCCTGGCACGGGCTGGGGCTTGCATGGGCCCAGCTGCTCCCGTTTGCAAAATGGGAAGCAGGAGTGGGAGAGGAGAGGGAAACAGGCATGTTGGGGCAGAGATGTCGCCTCCTCCGGCAGCCCCAGTTATCCTGCAGGACGTGCCGCTGCCACCGGTGAGCTGGGAAGAGGAAGGAAAGTGTCCGGAGGATACGAATAGTTTCTTCTATCGATTAACTCAAGCCAGTCATTGCCTCCCTGCCTATTCTGGGTAATTAACAGCCCTTTCCCCCACCAAGCATTGGGTTAGAAGACATTATAGGCACCAAGCGGGCAAGTAGCCTTTGGCGCGTCTCCTGCCACGTTGGCCTAGGAGTGCTTTGGCCGGGGAGCACCGCTCGGTCCCAGCCGGCAGACGGATGGTGCTGGCTCCGCTCCTGCACCTTCCCCTCGGGGTGCCAAGCCTCTCGCAGAGCCCGTACCTGCGGGCCTCAGCCGCAGGGGGTTTCCCTATAAGATCTAACAGGCTTTTCAAATCCTGCTCTTTTTATCCGCTGCGCTGGCGGGTATTGTATAATGTTAATTTCTTCCGTTCGGTCACGTGGCGTTAAAACAAACGGCAAATGTAAAGAGTCCAAGTGCACCGTGTCAACACGGTCACCTTCACCGACTGGGTTTCTCTGTGACTGGGGAATAAAAGCAAGAGAACTGGCTTTTCTCCCATCGTCTGGCGTGCTTAGGGTTCTCATGATATTTCGTTAATATTCAGGAATTAGCAGCAAAGGCCTTTTAATCCCCAGGAAGCCAATTGGCTATTTTTTGAAAAGGCAAAGCTTCGTTTTGGTTTGGTTCCTCCTGCTGCTGTGTCACTGCCCCAGCCCAGGAGCGCTGCGGAGGAGGCTGCACCCCCCCAGAGCCGCCGGTTCTCTGCTGGAAACCCGCTCTGCCCCATGGTCTCCGCTCACCGGGCTCCTTCGATGCGTGGGGACGTCGGGGCGGGGGGGGGGGGGGAGGCGCGGCG
>VXBH01000270.1:12690-23997 GCA_013400035.1 Rynchops niger
GTGGGAAAAGGAGGGGTGGCCGGGGGGGGGGTGGGGGGAGAATATGCCCCGTTCTCCCTCCTCCCAGGCTCCTGCAATGGCTAATGGCATCGGGTCCTCATTTCTGGCAGATTTACAGCCTCAGGCTCCCGTTCTCCCTGCAAAGCTGGCGGTGCCCAGGCTGACCGGGCTGCGCAGCACCCGCTCGCTGGACCGGCTGCAGCCCTGCCAGAGGCATCCCTTGTCCGTGGACTTTGAGGAGATCGGCTGGGCCGGCTGGATCATCTCGCCACGGGGTTACAATGCCTACCACTGCAAGGGCTCCTGCCCCTTCCCACTGGGCGAGAACATGCGGCCGACGAACCACGCCACCGTGCAGTCCATCATCAACGCCCTCAAGCTGAGCGAGGGCGTCAGCAGCCCCTGCTGCGTCCCCGACAAGCTCTACTCCATCAACCTCCTCTACTTCGACGACGATGAGAACGTGGTCCTCAAGCAGTACGACGACATGGTGGCCGGGAGCTGCGGCTGCCACTGAGGCGGGCAGAGAAGGAAGGTGGAAATGCCCTCCGGAGCATCTCTGTGGGGGTCTCTGTCCCACGAAACTCCCCGAAAGAGAGCAGGGTGAGGAAAGCAAGGGGTGCCCAGCTCTGCCCCGGGCGGCGTCACCCCTGGTAGTGCCCAGGAAGGCTCGGGGCCGAGCTCTGAGCGAATCGACCGGAATGAGCCCGTGCGACTCAGCAGCCCCGGGACGATGGCTCCGTTCCGGGCGCCCTGCGTGGGAGCGCGGCTCTCCCTGCCCGTGCAGAGGCTTCCCGCAGGCTGTACTATATGTATATACCAAGAGCACTAATATATGACAGAAACTGTCTGTACAGTGGCCTGTAAATGTCTGTACATTTCTGCATTGTTGTGACTTGTGAAAGGAATTCAGTGGAAGTATTAAAGGCGCCATTCTCCAAGGGGCTGCTTGTAGGAGCGCTGCTGGGGTGGGGGACGGGCCGAGGCCGGGCAAACACCCTGCGGGCATGGAGGGGGGGTGTGTGGTGTGGTGTGTGCAAGCAGAGAGATGGAGCCGCAGCCGCAGCGTGGCGGGTTGCCGAGCCCCGTTCCTTGGAAGCCAAACGATCTCAGGATCCATCAGCCAGCCCGAAAGGTGTGCGAGGATCCCCGAGCAGGTGATGGGGGCACAGGGGAGGATGCGGTGATGGGGTTGGGGGATGTCAAGGTGCCCGGAGGTGACACTGCCGGGGCGAGCGGGTGGTGGGGAAGGCCGGCTCTGGGTGAAGACGGCCGGAGGAGGCTGTGCCGTGCCCAGAGGGAACGTTCGTTGGGGAAGAGAAACGGGGTGGGAAGCATTGCTGACCAGCCTCGCAGGGTCAGGTCGGTTCAGAGGGCGGGTGTCGATGTGGGTACCAGGGAGCGGGTGTAGGTGCTGGGGGGGTGAGGGCAGGGGTCCCCGTCTCACACTCGCTGGCACAGATTCCTGTCCCCTGCGCTCCAGGACCCTGCAGGAGCGTGGCTGTCCCTGCCAGAGGCTGTCCCTCAAAGCCTCTTTCCAAGAGTCTGCAACAGCAGCAGCTTAACGGTTGTCCCAGGCTGACACCAGGACACCCCCCCCCAACTCCCCCAGCAGCTCCTCATCTCCAAGCCCGGCTTGCAGGTGACCAAATCCCACCCCGGCCTGGTGGGCACCGGTTTCCTTCCACTGCTCACCCAAACCCAGCACCCCCGGCTGTCGGCCCTCCCCCGCCACTGCCTGGGGTCCCTCCCCCCATCCCACCCGGAGGAAGGGTGAATTCCCCCCAGGGAGCGGGAGCCCATTGACTAGATACAGGTCCCACACCGGAGGGAAAAATCCTTCCTCTGTGCCCCGCAGATGTGTCCCCCACTGTCACAGGGATGTGAACGCAGGGCAGAGCCAACCAGCGTGTCCCCAGGCACATGTGGCCGTCCCAGCTCCTCTCCCAACACACCCTGGGCCAGGCACCTCGTCCCCAAACCCACGTGTCTCACCTGTGTCCCACGAGAGCCCCCCCTCCTCCCACCAACGGGCAGGAGAGGTGCTTGTGAGCCCCAGGAAACGTCCCCTCCTCGCCCCCAAATTACAAGCAGTTTATTGAATGACACAAAGCGGCTGGGCAATAACCCAGGACAATGAATGGGTTTGGCCTGGTTTATTAAATGCCTGTTTCTGGGGATGCTCCGGCTCCGCGCTCCCGCAGCTCCCGCGGCTGCCTGTGGTTCCCATCGCGGCAGCATCCCCAGTCAGGACCGAAGCCCAGGCTCCCAGGGCAGTGGGAAGCAAAGTGGGTTTGACTGGAAGGACGCACGGCTGCAGCCTTTTCTGTGCCGTACAGACATGCCGTCTCGGCCGCACAGCGAGGTCCTTCCAGGGGGTTGGACTAGATGATCTCCAGAGGTCCCTTCCAACCCCACGATTCTGTGATTCCGTGATTCCCCGACCGCTCTGTGGGACAGCAGGCTCCAGCACGCAGTGTCGAGGAGGGTCACGACACAGTGACAGGCACGTTTCACCCCTCCAAAACAGCCCCAGCTGGCGCTGGCACCTGTACGACAACAGCAGCCCCCCCTCAGACGCCGCCGCGACCTGCTGCTCGCCGCCCGAGCACTGGGGCCTCCCCAGGGGACCGGACCTGCTGGCGGGACGGCCAGGCTGCAGGGCGGGAGGTGTCACGGCGGAGGGGGGGTCCGGGCGGCGCAGGGCCGGCGGTCAGCGGTGAGAGCGCGGCTCAGCTCTGCAGCACTCCGACAGCTTCCGCACCACTCGCTCCTTCAGGCGGATCCTCCTGGCGAGCTTGAGCGAGTGGCTGGTCTCGTTCTCATGGGCCTTCAGCTTGGCATAGTAGTCAGAAAACTTGTTGTAGAGGATGGAGATGGGCATGCCATTGAGGATGATGCCGAAGGAGATGCAGCCAAATGCCACCACCCTGCCCAGCACCGTGTCGGGCACAGTGTCTCCGTAGCCCACAGTGGAGAGGCTGACCTG
Source organism: Rynchops niger (assembly GCA_013400035.1). Lineage (NCBI taxonomy): Eukaryota > Metazoa > Chordata > Aves > Charadriiformes > Laridae > Rynchops > Rynchops niger. The sequence continues at coordinate 15,680 of VXBH01000270.1, forward strand.
GGCGAGGAAGGGAAAGGATAAAATCCCACGTGAACAAGCTCAGCAGACCCTGCCTGCCGGTGCTGGGACCCACCACGCTCTGTCCCTGCCTGGGAGCTGGGTGTCACCTGAGAAGGGCACTGCACCGTGGCTGCAGCCGGCCCGGCTGTCCCTGCACGGCCAGGGCTCGGCTTCCCCGGCTTGGGGAGGTCAAGGGAAGGGCTGGATGAGGCCCCAGCAGCAGAGACCAGAGACAAGCTGCCCTGCTCCCTCCTCTCCTTCGCGTGTGTCTCTTCAAAAGCAGCTGGACATCACCAAGCTGAACTTTCCCAGCAGCCAGACTGTCTGCTGGAGCTTCCTGCCCCCACGGAGTGGTGGCTCCGGTGCTTCCTGGCCATAAGATGCCCGGTCCCGCAGGGGACGAAGCTTCCTGGACCCTCCCTCCAAGGGAAACAGGCACTGCCCGGGAACGCACCCGCAGGAACCGCGTTTGGATGGCAGGCGAGCAGGACTGCGGGGGACGGGGCGAGAGCTGAGGCAGGGAGGTTTGGGCTTTGCGCGGAGCCATGCTGACCAGGGAGAGGATCAGCCTGTGACGCTTAAATACTCAAACGTGGTGATTTTGCACTTCCTCGAGGTGGGATGAATTTGAAGCAGGCAGCCTGCGGTGGCCGAGGGGGATTATAAAAGCAGAAGTGATCTGCGGGATCATTTCATCCGTAAATCAAAATGCCCTTGTAACCCCTGGCTCTCAAGTGCTTTAGCGACCTCGTCCTTGGGGATAATCCCAGGTTTATTATAGCGCTCGGCTCAGCAGAGCTGCCGGCTCCCGGCTTGAGCGGGGCAGCAAACAAGGGCTGGCGCACCCCCCAGCCTGTGTCCTCTCTCAGGACACGGGCTGAGGCACGACGTGACCGCGTTTCCTTGGTTCCCAGATGCAGCCCTGGGTCCCCAGGCTCAGCCCCACAAGCTCTGACCCCCTCGCACCACGCAAGCCCAGCCGGGCTGCAAAGCTGCACAAGCCTCAGGCTGTCCCCGGTGGCTGTCCCCGTGCCCAGGAGGTCTGAAACACATCCACCCAACACTTGGGTCCCACGGCAGGTAAAGCCCGGGCTGAGTTACACCCCCCCTTGTCACTAACCTAGGCCGGGAGGTTCCCAGGCCACCACCTCCGTCCCACCTTCCCACCCCAGCACCACCTTTTGAGCCTCTGAGCTTGGTCCAAAGCTCTGATTTCTTTTCTCAGAGTGTGCAGGGCTCTGGGTTTCCCACCGTCGCTGAGCTGGTGGAAAGACTGGGCTCCTTTCTGCCTCCTGGCCCCCGGCAGTGGTGAATCCCTCAAGCACCAGGGCAGCCTCCTACGCGCGCAGCCCCACCGCACCCTGCTCTGAAAGAAGGTGCTCACACCTTACCGCTGCCCACCACCACGTGTAGGGGATACTGGTGAAGTTGGTGCCTGGGACATCATGTTCCACCGAGTGCATGAGAGCGGAGAAGGTGAAGACCCCCATGGCGATGAAGAGGAGGAGGCAGCAAACCTGCTGGTAGCACTGGCGCATGGTGAAGCCAAAGGCCCGGAGGCCGGTGGAGTGACGAGCCAGCTTGAGGATGCGGAAGATTCTCATGAGCTTGATGAGCTTGAGGATTTTGCCCAGCTTGCTCACGTTCTCCACCTTGTGCAGTTCCTCATGGTAAAGCGTGTCTGCTTCATCCAGATTTTCAAAGAGGATCTGGATGTAGAAGGGCAGGATGGCGACCAGGTCTACAGCATTAAACGCCGCCCGCAAAAAGTTCTTGAAGCTGGAGGAGGATATAAGCCGCATGAGGTATTCAGAGGTGAAGAAGATGGCACAGATCATCTCCAGCTGCTCCATCCACATCTTCCCTGTCTTTTGGTTCATCTCTTCCACTGTGCTCAGCGTCATGCCCACGATGGAGATAAGCACAAAGAAGCTCGACATGACAGCAATGATCTTGGCTGGGACAGAAGAGTACGGGTTCTCAATGAGGTTCCAGATCATCTTCCGAAACCGTCCCAGAAATTTGCCCTCGAACTGCCGTGTTGAGTCCAGGGGCTCCAGTTCTGCCTCCAGCTCCCTCTGTATTTTCAGGTACTCACTGAGTTCATCTTGCTTTTCCTCAAACAGGATCCGGCAGCAGCGCTGGGAGTATTTCATCTGGATTCCCCAGTACTCGATTTCCTCCACAAAGTTACTGGGGCACATCTCATCCATTATCCACAGGACCCCGCTGCGGTAGAAGTGGAAAATGTAGTGGAAAATTGAAGGATCTCTGTCAAAGAAGTACTCGTTCTTCTGCACTGAGTAGTCATCGCAGAGCTGCAGCTTCTTCATGGGGTCAGTATAAAGGGCCAGCTTCCCAAGCCTGGTGATGGGATACCGGGCCGCTACCTTGATAGCTATCTGGAACAATTTGCCACCGACATTAATGTTGAGCAAGTATTTGCTCCTTCGGATGCGAGCCTTGCTTTTCTCCTGGTTTCCCTCCGTCACATTCTGCATGGAGCTCCATGGCTTTACCAGGCTGTCCTGCGCAAATGGGACGTGGACTTCCTCTTCCTCCGGTGTCCGGCAGCGGTGTCGGCAATCCCCGATCTTCAGGCTGGCAGAGAGACTCGCACGCCGTGTCCCCAGCCGCCTCATGGCGCCTGACCCTCCGAAGCAGCGATTCCCGATACGTGCTGCGGGACAGCAGCTCGGGCTCCGCGGGAACGCTCCCAGCAGGCGCAGGCTGACTGGGACAAGCGCTGTGAGCTCAGAGGAGCGGTGGCGAGCTGCTGCCCGAGGGGCACTGGCCATGTCGTGGTGCCACGTGGCACCTGCCGGCTTCCCAAAGCCGATTGCTGATCAGATTGCGTTTTGCATTGTAGGAGTCGGAGGCAGCTAAGTGTCCGCTCCTTAAGACAATAATGAGATTGAAGCACTAGCCCTTTATGTAAGGAACTATTTCCAGCTCTCCACTTCTCTTTCTCCTTGTTCTGTTCTTATTAGCTGTTTGTGTTTGTCACACGCTAGCCTGTTTCCAAGGCGGGCATGCACGACAGCGAGTCGAAAAGAAAGGATGAACTTGCCTGGGTTGAACCCTGTGCCCTGAAAGGCACAGAAAGGTGCGGCCACGCAGGATTTGTACCAGCTTTGTACCCCCACAACAGATGCTGCTCTTGGCACCAGTCAGTCGTTAAGCACACGCGCGCTAATGCCCCCGCTCCATCAGCTGTCATAGCCCATAGAAGGGAAACGCTTGTTACCCCCCAGCTCATCCCGCAAAGCCCCAGAGCGCAGATTTACAGGGGAAGAGGTGAAGGGGCCACCTCACCCTCTGCACAGTGCCCGAACGGGTCCCCAGTGTGACAGGTCGCTCCTGCAGCGCTGCCCTGTGCCCCCTGCCCGTCACCCCCGCCTTCAGCCCTGTTACCCCCAGGGGCAGGGGCACGGAACGGGATACTGGAGATGTGCAAGTCTGCAGTAAAAATTCCCCTGAACCGCAGGGACTAAGAGGAGGAAATAATCCTTTGGATTTGCAAGTAAAAGGGGAAACAAAATTAAACGGGCCGATCTTTGATATCTCACCCAGGAACACAACCCAGCCTCAGCAGGTAAAACATCACACTGATTTCCATGAACTGATCTAATTAAACACAGAGACCCGGAGCACAAAGCTGCTCCTGGGCGGAAAAGCAGCTCAGGCTCCACTACAATCGAAGCCTCTGAGCCTGGGGATTAGGAGAACAAAAGCGCTGCCGGCACCGGACAGAGGAAGGGAAATTGCTGTCACAAACACAGCCACAAGTTTTGGCACGAGATCCATAAAAAACGTGTTTCTTTCAACCCTGAAACACTCAGCTCGGGGATCAGAAAGCAAAACCTGCAGGATCTTGCAGCGGGAAGAGGCTGCGGCTGCAGCGCTCACCCACCTGCCTTGCTCCCCATGGCACAGAGCAAGGGGCAGAACAGCACGGCAGCGCGAGCCGAGGACGCTGTGGGACGGGCTGGTGACAGGTGACCTCTGCCACACGGCCCTGGCAGTGCTGCCATCAGCCCCGTCCTGCTGGGATTGCTGCAGCACCTCCCCGCGCTCCGGGCACCCCATTCCTCCCCCTTGCCCTAACGAAGAAGGAACAAGCTCGCACGGTCTTGAGCTTTTCACCTTACACTTGGCAAAGCTTTTTCTGCTCGTCATCTCCTCTGCAGTAGCACCCCTGGTGCCAGCGCCAGCTGTTCCTCTCGTCTCCACGCTCTCCATTCACTCTGCTCCCCGTATTTCATTTTTACTATTACAGCTGGCGTGTGCCGGAGTCACTCCAGTCCCAGGCAGGCCCAGCAGCTTTCCCCATCCGCCCACGCCAGCCCAGCCACCACGAGTCCCTCGGTCCTAGGCCGTGACAACCCACAAGGGATGCAGCCCCCAGCCTCCCAACGACAGAATTCAGGCAAATGCACAAATCCAAGGAAAATAAATAATGCAGAACGCATTAGTTGCGAGTGCTTTATTCTCCTGTGTCATTCACCAAGGTAGCTGTTGGTGTCCCCATGGAAACAGAAGCAAGGCTGTGTGCACCCCTGCAAACGAGCTCTTGGTACTAAAATCAGCGCTCCATAACTCAGCGCTCCATAACTCAGCGCTCCGTACCGCGTACAGAAGTTTCTCCCGTGGGGTAGAGCAGCACACTCACTCACACACTGTCCAGGACTGGAAGACTCCTGCTCTGAGGCTGATGACCCAGCTCTGCTTGGCAAGCCAAGTGCTCACCTTTAAGGCACAGAGATCAGCAGCCAAGGCAGCGGCTTTCTGGCTTTTGTGCACTTAGTGAACACTCGTGCAAGGAGTACGTGGTCAACATGAACTAGAGGCACTGGTCAGTAACCTCCTCCTCCCACTGCCAGTTCTTCTGAAAAGTGTACAGCACTGAGCCGTTTGGAAAGAGCTATACGTGCCACAACACACAGACAATGTTTGATCCAAGACAGGAGTTATTTCAAGCTGAAAGAAAAAAAAAAAAACAAAGGCACCAAACACTCAAAACCTCATAGAATCGTAAAATGGTTTGCGTGGAAACAGACCTTTAAAGATCATCCACTTCTAGCCCCCCTGCCCTGGGCAGGGACACCTCCCACCAGCCCAGGTCGCTCCAAGCCCCGTCCAACCTGGCCTTGAACCCCTCCAGGGATGGGGCAGCCACAGCTTCTCTGGGCAACCTGGGCCAGGGGCTCACCGCCCCCACAGCCAAGGATTTCTTCCTGAGATCTCATCTCAATCTCCCCTCTTCCAGTTTCAAGCCATTGCCCCTTGTCCTGTCACTACAGGCCTTGGTAAAAAGCCCCTCTCCAGCTTTCTTACAAGCCTCGTTTATACATTGAAAAGACACAATCAGGTCTCCCCCGAGCCTTCTCTTCTCCAGGGATTGCCCCAAGCCCAGGTGCAGGACCTTGCACTCCATCTTATTGAACTTCATGGGGTTCCCATGGGCCCACTCCTCCAGCTGGAGGTTCCCTCTGGATGGCGTCCCCTTCCTCAAGTGAATCAACCCCACCGCTCAGCTTGGTCTCACCCACAAACTTGCTGAGGGTGCGCTCAATCCCACTACACATGCCACCGATGAAGACATTTAATGGCACTGGTCCCAGTATGGACCCTTGAGGGACACCACTCATGTCAAAACAGTTTTAAGACACCTTTAACGGTGTTAGAAAAGCAACATCCAGAGTTCTGCACTGGGATGGAAAGCGCAGTTCTGCCAAGGGCGGAGATCCTTGCTGGAAGGGAGCGTGCTGAGAAGCTGCTGGCCCCACGGTGACTCCGGGTGGCAGCACAGCCAGAGCGGACAGGAAGCTTTTCAACTTTCAAGCCTGTGGCTGACCTGTCAGTAAAAGCTTCCTGTACTTTAGATCGAGCAGCATCAAAACAGCAAACATGGAGTCTGATAGGCGTGAACTGCATGGAGTCAGTGAGAAAATGGAGGAGAAAGCCCCTATTCCCTGACAAAATCCAGGGGGAAGCATGGGGCAGGTGGTAAAAAGTCTTTTGGGTGTAAGTAGAAGAAAACAGGTGAATAGCACCTAGCACCTGTCATTTCATGGAGAATAAAATCGCTGGGTCCAAGGCCACACCGGCGAGAATCAGCATTAACAACCCCTGGAGGCAAGAACAATGAAGGAATTTCTACCACCTTTGTGAGGGGTGATTTCACAGCACCGGGGAAGGTCCTGTGCTATTTCCAGTGCCAAAGCAGACCCACAATCTAAAGCCCATTTCCAAAGGGAGCATCCTCTTATTATTCCAGTGTAAAAACCTAGATTTGAGAGCTTATATCCAATTCAGTCAGCCTCTGTGGTGAGCAGGAAGGAGACCAGGTTAGTCCCATCTTATCACCTTATGGTACAGACCCCTGTTACAAGAACAGAAAAACACCTGGTTATTGACAGTCCTTTGCGCAAAAACGTGGTTTGATTTCAGTTTGTGCCCAGTGGAGGAAAACAACCCACACCAAAAGACTAGCATCTTAGCATGAGTGCTCAACGTCTTTGGCAGCAGTGGAAGGACAGAGACAAGCACTTTCACTATCCAAAGAAGCCAGCGCGTCTTCTCAGATCAGGCTGTGCAACTGTCCCTGCAGTCAAGCGAGAGCCTTCATGCCTGGTTGTGAGGAAGGCAGGTACGGGGAGCATTCTGCTGCTTCAGGGCAGATTGATAACCCGAGCACATGGCTGCCCAGCAGCAGGAACAGCTGGGAAAAGATACCCCCAGAGGAGAAAGCTCTAGATGCTGGAAAGGCAGGGCAAGCGGGCATTTCTCCCTCGTGCCTACAGAGTGCATACAGGGGTGCAAGAAACTTACCTGTCAGGGAAATGAGCCTGTCTGGCTCTTGTCAGGCATCAGCTCTTCCCTGGAGGCTCTTTCAAGACTGAAGATGTCAGATCTGCCTTTTGCTTTGGACAGGCCCCACACAGCAATAGAGGCCACAGCTACCAGGATGCTCAGGAGCACTAGAGAGAGAAGAGCGCACAAGCAGGGGACCACTCACTGCACCTGGTCTGGACATCAGTACTGGGCTCTGCCGTGCAGCAGCGTTAGCCAACAGCCAGAGATCAGCAGCTTCCCTCGAGGATAAGGGACCGAGAGAGGAAGGGAGTTAGTGCCAGCTCGCATAAAACAGCCGTTCTAAGGATATAGTGTGTCCGGTGAGGGGAATGATTAAGCTGCAGTGTAAGCCCCCCTTAGCCCTCCCAGCCTAGTGACAGCAGCTACTGATACAGGCCTGGAATTAAGTCCATCAGGATACCCAATTTACAGGCTAAGCCACGAGCACGACCATGTGCAGCACTGAGCCTCACGTACTTGCAATAATCAAGATCCACAAGCGGTCTTGGCTCCTCGATGGTACGGCACCTCCAGGCACAGGCGTAGCTGAAGCCTCTGCGGTGAGAGAGCAAGAAACCCATCAGGCTTCCAACTCACCTCCCGGCCAGTATTCAGAGCAGTCTCCAGTCCAAACCTGGCCGAGTTCCCAGTTCACCTCAAGAACGCCAACTGGCCCTTTTCAATTCAAGCAAAGCCTTATCTGCCGCTGCTGCGATAAGCCCGCAGAGGAAAAAACGTTCTACTGGAAATGTGTAACAGGGCAAGCTGGGAAGTGTCCCCGCTGCAGCATCCAAATCTCTCCTCGTGGCATGGGGAAGCCTCAGGTACAACCAAAAGGCAGCTCATCTCCCCAGCTACCGACTGACCAGGGGCAGGCACCAAACCCAAACGCAGAGCAGAAACCCCCTGCCCTCGGCAGACACCGTGCCACAGCCCCCACGGACGCCCCGGGGTAAGGGAAGCCGGCACCAAGCTTTCGGGCACCTCACGCCGCCAACGGGGCTGTGGCGGAGGATGCTCCAGAGCATCCCGGAGCGGAGCAGCGGACACCCGCGGTGCTGGGGACGCAGACGCACCCTCGGCTTGGCAGGTACCGGTGCCTGCTGCTCCGGGCCTGCCCGCGCTTGCCCCGTCCTTCCCCGACAGCTTCTCCGTCCCCCAGGGGTCGGAGGGGCGGACAGAGGCTCGGGTGCCGCCGGCTCGCTGGAAGGAAGCGGCCAGAATGGCGCCTTCCTGAGGAAACCGCTCCACGGGCGCTCCCGAGGGAGCCGCGGGAGGGGGCCGAAGGCCAGGCTGACCCCGCCGCGCTCCCCCTGCCCACAGCGAGTCGCGACGAGCGCGGCTGCCGCGGAGAGGCTAAAAGCGACAGAGATGAACGGCTTTAGCCCGGTTCGCCGCCCACCCCCCGCTCCCCCGTACCTGCGCCGCCGGCGGGCGGCGCCCCCGAGCTCCGCGGCGGG
>VXBH01000272.1:0-10351 GCA_013400035.1 Rynchops niger
ACAGAGGCTGCCCCTGCAGCCCCCTCACTCCCCAGCACCTTGCTGCATGCAGCCAATAAACCTTACTTTAGATTAGGTAAATATGAGTATCGTTCCTGAAATTGAACCAGATGCCTCACAAAGAAGAATAACTGAATGTGTAACATTTTTTAAGAAAAGCTGTAAACTTTTAGCTGAGAAATATCTTAGAAGTGTGTCCAACATATCTTACATAGTGCTGCATGAAGTACAGAGGCATTTCAGCTACAAAACAATATTTAAAAGACTCATTCCAGTTTCAAACTTAAAAGTTAATTCTCGGGTAAAATAGTCATATTGCAAGACATGAATTATTTGTAAAGTAGTATGTGATTTTAGCCATAGAGACAAAAGTGTTTTTTACATGTTTATACTTTGAAGTTTACAGTTAAAAAGAGATATAGCTGCACTCTTATTTCTCAGAAGTGAAAGCCTGATAGCTGTTATCTTCCCCCTGGTAGCTTGGGAAAAAATCAAAACAAGGAGATGCTCAGCATATCCCACTCCAAGTTCCCCTTTCCCGCAAAAGGAATTCACATTACCATGTACCTCATGTCCAAAATAAAATACTGAGATGTCGTATGATAGATGAAAGTATTTTGATGCCACAGACAAAGTATTTTCAAAGCCCTTTGTGACTGGTTAAGTAGGCAGTAGCTCTTTTTGAGCAAATCAAAAAAGAAGGGACAAAGAAAGTATTTTTTTCCCAGAGGTAGGTGCCTACCTGTAGCTCTAAATAGGGCCCATGAGATTATATCTTCAAGTACAAAGCACGCTTTGGGATTTAGTTGCCTGTCTATTCCACAGAAAATGAAAGGTTTGTTCATTTAATTTCCTTCAAATTAAAAAGAAAAAAAAAAAAAAGACTGCATGAGAGCATTTGAGGTAGGAATTAGTGTGCTAATGTAGGAATGGGGAAATCTGGCTCCTGTGTCTCACCAGCCTACAGCTCACTCCATCTGGGACAGTCCTGTGGCTGCCCACACATATGGACTTGTCCTCTGGGCTTCTCTTTAAACTTTTTTTGCCACTGCCCTGCCAAGAATGGAGACCCTGTGAGGTTCTCTTGTTACAATAGGCCATGGTTGTGCAACTTGAATGTTTCCCGTACTATACTCATGTAAATTTTTAGAGACATTTTGGGATATTTGGACTTTCAGTATGCAAGAAGTTATTTACTTTTCTTATCTATTTCTAATAAAAACACCAAACATATGTTGTTAGATTTTCTTTTTAGAGACAACTTTGGATTTTCTTGTGTAATGTTAATAGGATACTATCAGTAAAGCGGCATAAAATCAAACATTATGCGTAGTTGCCAAATTATAGCAGAAAGGAAAAGTTCCTAAACCGTTACTTTATGAACCTACTTTTAAAAATTGCTGTCTTTCTTTGGTGTTAGAGAACAATAATACAGGGACATTCATTCAGTGCAAATTACCTTTAACACTCATCAACATTCCTTAAAAATGACAAAAGTTAGCAGTTAGCATACCTTTTAAGGAAGTCAATTTGATAAAAAAGGAAGATTTGCACACCTGGCTGAGGAATGTGTTGTCTGAAGCAGAATGGCCTGTGAAATACAGAGAAAGAACATGGAATTTCACATTTTTTTTCTTGTTAATTAATAATTGAGTAATATTTTAAACTGTGAAGCAGAAAAACATATCTTCTGTATTTTATTTACATATTTGCATACATTCAAATTATGCCATTATGAAAATAAGCATTCATATCTCTAATACTAAAGCAGTAAGTGACTGAAGGCTAGGACCTACTCTTTCTGTTTCCCTATGAAGTGTGGTTCCCACATATGATACTTCATAAATAAAAGATGGTTTTTATGTTAAATGTTGATATTTTCATTTGCTTGTTCAAAACTGTGAGTAGTACATGTGACAGGAGGTTTTCACTGTCCTTAAGGGACTGCACTGTTGGGATGTGTCACCCTTGACATTCTCCTGTCTAATTATTTCCTGGAAATATACACTAGCAGTCCATAAATATCTGGGTTTGGATTTTTAATCAGGAGAATTTTTAGATATTTCAGTCTAAAATATACAAGTTTTAATTTCTTAGCTGACATGTTTGGTACAGTATGTCACCCCAGATTGCAGTGGTGTGATATAGTATGCAAAGTAATAAGGTAAAAGGTAGTTGATACGATATTTCTTTCCATTCTAAACAATTAGAATGATCTTGGGCGATATCTAAGGTTATACTTGAAAATTTTGTGAAATGTCTTTGAAGTTCCTTATGACGGTGAATTTGAACACGAAACATCAAATATATATACTTTTAAATTGTGCAGAAAATATGTAAAATCCAATTTCTAAATATAATCTTTCAAAGGTGAGTAAAGAAAAAATAATCACATTTAGTGTAACATACTTGTATAATACCCTTGTCACTCTAAGTACTTCACAGCTGTGTGCATTTCACACAGGTTAAAACTTACATGTAGGAACACAGCAGTTAATAAAATAGGCAATGAGAAGATTAGCCACATATTGATTTTAACTGAAGTTGAAAAAACTTGAAGGAGTATCCTCCTGCCAGTACTATAGTAGACCACACATGTCACAGTCAGGCAACTATTTACCTACAAATAGACATTCTCAGGAGAAAAGTTGGTAAGTGACAGTTTTCAGTGTTTATTTCAACACAGGTCTTCCTTTCTCTTCCCCTTCAGTTCCCCAGGTGTTCTCCAGGGCTCAGTATTGGGGATAGTTTTGTTTAATATCTTTATTGATGATCTGGACAAGGGCACAGAGTGCACCCTCAGAAAGTTTGCAGACGACACCAAGGTGGGTGAAGGTATTGATCTGCTTGAAGGTAGGAAGCCTCTGCAGAGGGATGTGGACAGGCTGGATCAATGGGCCCAGGCCAATGGTATGAGGTTCAACAAGACCAAGTGCCAGGTCCTGCACTTGGGTCACAACAACCACATGCAGCCCTACAGGCTTGGGGCAGAGTGAGTGGAGAGCTGCCTGGCAGAAAACAACCTGGGGCTGTTGGTCAACAGCCAGCTGAATTTGAGCCGGCAGTGTGCCCCGGTGGGCAAAAAGGCCAATAGCATCCTGGTTTGTATCAGAAATAGTGTGGCCAGCAGGACTAGGGAAATGATCAGACCCCTGTAGTCGGCACTAGTTGGGCCACACCTTGAGTACTGTGTTCAGTTTTGGGTCCCTCACTGCAAGAAAGACAGTGCTGGAGTGCGTACAGAGAAGGGCAACGAAGCTGGTGAAGGGTCTAGAGCGCAATTCTTACAAGGAGTGGCTGATGGAACTGGTGTTGTTTAGTCTGGAGAAAAGGAGGCTGAGGGGAGACCTTACCACTCTCTACAACTACCTGAAAGGAGGGTGTAGTGAGATAGGAGTTGGTCTCTTTTCCATAATAATAGGATAATAGGATGGCCTCAAGTTGCACCAGGGGAGGTTTCGATTGGATATTAGGAAAAATTTCTTCACTGAAAGGGTTGTCAAGCATTGGAACAGGCTGCCCAAGGAAGTGGTTGAGTCACCATCCCTGGAGGTATTTAAAAGACATGTAGATGTGGTGCTGAGGGACATGGTGCAGTGCTGGACTTGGCAGTGCTAGGTTAACAGTGCAATCAATCTTAAAGGTCTTTTCCAACCTCAATGATGCTATGATTCTAGTTCTCCATAAATAGATTTTAACATAAAGCATTCCTTTTTAAAGGCATGACAAATGGGTATCCTTTCATCTTGCAGTTTTCTTTAGTTATAGCATAATTGCAGTGTTCAAATGGCACAAAGAAGTAACACCTAGCTGAAAAACTGAGTAGCTAAATTGGAGATAACAAGTTGATCTCTAGAATAGGACAAAAATCTGAACAAATAAACTTTATAAATTGGCCGTTGTTCGAAGATGGTGCCAACGCAGGTTACGTACTTCATCATTTTCTCTTTATAGTGTTAATTTTTTTTATTGCCATCTCTTCATGATAATATAAATTGTCAACTCTTTCATTTCAGCAGTATCATGATATTTCATTTTTATATTTATTTTTCCACGAGTAATGATCCTAATCAGCTAAATAGTATATCTGTAGACTAATTGTGTATTTGTATTACTTATTCTACTATGTAATATTTATTAAATTGCATATAATTATTTTGTAGCTAATATATAGTTGTCATAAATGATAAATGTAGAAAAAATTGTTATTTATTATCATTTATTACTTAGTAAGTCAATAACCTTGGGTAGTGTAAAGCAAAAAAAAACCTTGTAGAAGAATAGGGTAATAGTTTTACTTAGATTAAAAAGCTACACATTTTTAATGGATTTAGATGCTTCATGATATTTTGCACAGGGTGTATGTTCCTTAATTCCACTATTTTCTGTAAAACAGTAACCATTTCTGAATTTCAGTTTCTTATTCCAGCTTTTAAATATCTTGAGATCTTCAGTGTCTACTTACCTTCAGTTCTGAAATAATTTGGAGTCAGTCCTGCTGCCAATACTGTTCATGCATTTTATATTAATAGTCACTGAACAAAACCAGAAATGACCCTGGGACTCCCCAGACTGATGAATATTTAAGTACTTTAAATAAAAAGTGAAACAGCTTCAGCAGGATGGATTTGCTTTTCCTTACAGAAAAAGAAAAATGAATAAGGAAAAAATAGAGAAAATGCTAATATTAATAGCAGTTGGAGTAAGATAGTGACAGCCAAAAAACTACGCCCAATCAAGCTAAGAGACAGACTACTGTGAGATGAACAAGTCATAAAAGCATATATTAAATTTTGACTACGCAGTACAATAAATGGAGGAGGTTGAAGTAATCGGTCACTGTAGGCCTAACACAAATATGAACATCACAGTCAGCAAAACATCATGCCTGAAAAAAAATATTAAAGTATATGTTTGCATCGGGTTTACATGGCAAGGTTTTGGTAGGGGGGTGGGGGCTACAGGGGTGGCTTCTGTGAGAAGATTCTAGAAGCTTCCCCTATGTATGATAGAGCCAGTGCAGCCAGCTCCAAGATGGACCCGCTGCTGGCCAGGGCAAAGCCCATCAGCAACAGTGTCAGCACCTCTGTGAAGGTTAAGTTAAGAAGGGGGAAAAAAATTGCACAGCAGCAACCAAGAGAGAGGAGTGAGAGAAACAACTCTGCAGACACCAAGGTCAGTGAAGAACGAGGGCAAGGAGGTGCCTCAGGTGCCAGAGCAGAGATTCCCCTGTGGCGAAGACCATGGTGAGGCAGGCTGTCTCACTGCCACCATGGACGTTAATGGTGGAGCAGATATCCACCTGCAACCCATGGAGGACCTCACACTTGAGTAGGTGGGTGCCTGAAGGAGGCTGTGACCCTGTAGGAAGTCCATGGTGGAGCAGGCTCCTGGCAGGACCTGTGGACCTGTGGAGAGAGAAGCCTACTCAGTAGCAGGTTTGCTGGCAGGACTTGTGACCCTGTGGGGGACCCACGCTAGAGTAGTCTGTTCCTGAAGAACTGCACCCTGTGGAAACAACCCACAGCAGCCTGTGGGAAGGATTCACGTTGGAGAAGTTCATGGAGGGAGAGACCCCAAGCAGAGGAAGAGTGTGAAGAGTCCTCCCCCTGAAGAGGAAGGAGCGGCAGAGACATGGGATGAACTGAGCACAACGCCTTTTCCCCATCACCCTGCACCACTGTGGGGAGGAGGTAGAGAAAATCGGGAGTGAAGTTGACCCTAGGAAGAAGGGAGGTGTGGGGGGAAAGTGCTTTAAGGTTTGGGTTTTTATTTCTCATTATCCTCCAATTTGATTGGTAATAAATTAAAATAATTTTCCCCAAGTCAAGTCTGTTTTGCCCATTATGGTAATTGCTGAGTTATCTCCCTGCCCTTATCTTGACCCACAAGCCTTTCATTATATTTTCTCTTCCCTGTCCATCTGAAAAGGGTAATGATAGAGCAGATTTGGTGGCCACCTGACATCTAACCAGGGTCAACACACCACAATGTTGCGTCCAGAAATAAAAGACATAAGTAGGCACAACAGTGTGTTATAATCTGTAATGAAAAGTGAATGGATGAAACAGATAAAACAGAATACATTTGAATGAGGATTGGTCTGAGTCAGTGTGGCGGGTTGACCTTGGCTGGTCACCACCTGGTGCCCACCAAATTCCTCTTATCACTCCCCCTTTCTCAGTAAGACAGGAAGGAAGAAAATAACATGAAAAAACCCTCATGGGTGCAGATAAAGGCAACTTAGTAAAGAAAAAACAACAGCTGCACACAGAAGCATAGGAAAACAAAAAGATTTATTCTCTACTTCCAATCCGCAGATGATGTCCTGTCACTTCCTGGGAAGTAGGGCCTCAGTACATGTAGTGGTTTCTTCAAAAGATAAATGCCTTAATAATGAATGCCTCCCTGCATCCTCTTTTATCTTAGTTTTTGTTGCTGAGCACGATGTCGTATGGTACAGAATATCTCTTTGGTCATCTTGGTTCAGCTATTCTGGCTATGTCCCCTCCCAACCTCTTGCCCACCCCCAGCCTACAAGCCTTTGGAGTGGCGGGGGTGGGGGGCAGGTTGGAGAGACAGCCTTGGTGCTGTGTGAGCACTGCTCAGCTGTAGCCAAAACACTGGTGTGTTATCAACACCTTTCTAACTACCAATACAAAGCACAGCACTATGAGGGCGGCTACAGGGAAAGTTAACTCCATCCCAGCCAGATCCCATACAGCCAGGAATTCAAAACAGGTTTTTTGTGGGTATCTCTGATAGTCCTTTGCAGGTTTTCCAGGATGGATTTGCGTGAAGAATTACAAATAAATATTATTGATAAATGTGTTATTTTGGAGTAGAAAGTACATTCTATTAGCAATAATATGGGTCAGATATTTCTGTATTTAGTAATTGCCTTGATTCTTCATCATTTTGTCAACAAGCTATTAAGATTGATGTACATTTTGGATGGCTATTTGGCACAAAAAGAGATTTAGAAAATAGTCTTTGGGCTGGGTGATCCTGTGAAAAGGAAAACAAATAAATATGTATTTCACAAGGGCAAATTTTGAAGAACAGAGGGAACTATATAGTAACTTAGGAGAAATTCGCAATCTCTTTAAGTCAGAGTAGTAACATCTATTCCAAACATGGTGGAAAAAAAAAGTAAACAGAACTGAAGATCCAGAGCATAAAGAAACTGGTACATGAAGATAGCTATGTCTGACAGGTCAGTAAATACAGACAAACTAAGTACCACCAAATGTCAAGCTGATTTAGTCTTTGCAAGGTATGTCAAAACAAATGGCAAAAGTCTCTTCAGTTATATAGATAAAAGAGAAGAGAGAGGGCATTTAGATTGTGAGGACTGAAATTAAGCATAATTTTAGTAAAATCAAATCAATGTTTAACCCTGTTTTGGGTAAAAGTGAATGTTGGAAAATTGAATAGCACTCATTCCGAAGATGCATGGGATTCAGCTCATAGTTGCGTTCTCCTTTATTCAGAATCGGGTAGCTCTATTTCTGAGACTAGTGTTAGACAATATCAATATCTTCATTAATTCGTATAGAATTTTCAGGTATTTTAGGAGATTACTAGTTCATTTGCAACTTCTGAATATTCTGCGCTATGCAAATTTTATTTAAATAACTATAGAGAAGCATATTTAATCTGTCATGACAACGTTAAACATTCCTGTAAATGCATTAAATGCATTAAATTAATGTTGTTACTATTAACATTTGGGATACGGATTTTGTAGTCCTTTCTTTTGTGGGTGACAAATTTCTCCTACTACTGGCTCCAGCAGTCTCAGTGGCACTAATCAAATAAAGAATTTACTAGCCAGAGTGAGAAAAATGTCAGTATAAAATTATTTAAGTTTGACAGTTTACTCGACATCAAGTTCTGGGTTTTTTACACCAAAACTATGCAACTTAATAAGAACAAGGTTGTAATAAAATAAATTGTTCTACCATTTATTACCACGTTATTGGAGCACTTTCAGGTTGTAAGATGTTGTTTTTTTCCCCAGAAGCCTTCCTAAATACATGTAATTAATACTGGTAACTAATAAAAAAAAAGCACTCAAATTTGAGTTGACAATTAAAGCTTCCGTTTCCTATTTTCTAGTCCTGAAATAAATACATTAAAGTCTATAGGTTAACTGGTATTCTTAATTTTAGTTGATAAATTAAGTATTTAATTGAATCTCTAATATTTCTCAATGCAAACATTTCTGATTAGAGAGACTTTTTAGGCTTTAGAGAGACTTTATTTTTAAATTTCTTAGGTACTGCCAGCTGACACACATTTCTTTGCATTACCCTTTTAAAAAGGTTTTGTAAGGGAGAGACCGAATTTGTCATTCCAGCGCTAATTCAAAATATCTCTAAAAGTGGATTTGTATTAAAGAATTTATTTCATTGCTTTGTTTCTTTATAATAAAATATAGTGAGAGTAATTCTTTCCTGAGATATTTTGACATAACTATTTACTAAAACATAAATTGCAAAAAATCCACTGTTTTCAAGACAGAGTCTATCTCTTTGATGTCTATTTTAACCAATCCTTGTTCAATATATTTATTTACCAAATATGAACTTAATATGGCTTTAATTTTACTTATCTCTGAATTTCCTCCATCACTTTTTCACAAGCCTATTGATGTCTGCTTTAGGTAGACCTCTGTCATTTGAGAAGGTTATAAGGTTGGAAAGAACCATCTATACCTGACCATTTTCTTGTACATTTTCCCAAAACTTTCTTTTCTGTCCATTGTCAGAGAGAGATTAAATGAATAAATAAGCTTTTAATCTGACTGTGAGCTTTGACTCATTCTACTTCTTATGCAGAGATATACCATTTAGTTCTTATGTACCATTCTATGCTGAAAGGTGTCTATTTAAAAGTAAGACATGCTATATAACTTTATTTTTATCAGCCACATCTAGTTTCCGTGCTAGTACTGTGTAACACTGTGCAATACCCTGACTCTGAAAGAAAGGCACACCTTAAAATGGAAAAAGTATTAAAACCTAATTCCTAATGAAACAGGGGCGGCATGCGAGTAGATTGTGTCATGTTGTGATCCTGCTCCACATAGTTAACACTGACTTAGGATCATACTGCATCTATTCTTCGTGAGCAAAACCCCCACCTAAAAACCCAATGTCAGGGCCGAATGAGGCTTCTCCTCGTACCTTGGTACACTCCTTGATTTCAAATGATCTGTTCACTGTCTGCTGTGATACTATATTGTGCTAAAACAAGCCTCATTCTTCTCTGCCATTTATACATTCTTGGAAAAATATAGATGGATAAGTATGCTCTGTCTTCTTGAGGCAACAAGTCTCCTGGTAGTGTCCCTGAAAATCTCTGCATCAGTTGCTATTTTAGATAAGCCTGCAACAAAATTCAGAAACCTGATTTTTTAATATTATTTATTAGGTACCTTTGGGAAGTCACTTCATGTTAGCACCTTACTCTTCTCTATATGTAAGAACAACTGTCTTTTTAAAATGCTCTGAAATGTAAAGCAGAAAGAAGTAATGTAAAAGCATTTAAATACACTTTCACTCTAAATGGCATATACTTTTGTTTTTATTGTGCTACTACTGGTTCCCGAGCTACTTTCTTGTTCTTCTACAAAGATTTTTCTTTAAAAAATGCCTGTTAAAAAGTATTACCGATTATTCAAGTTTACATCTTTTATACATCTTTAGACACTTCCAGCTACAGATATGTTGCAATTACCTTTGATACTTATAAGACTGTTTAGTTTTTCCTTAACAATCTCTCGTTTATACATCCGTCTCCTTTCCTAGAATTTCTCTTCATGTTTATTAGCAGATGATTTTAAAAAAAAAAACAGTTTTAAATATGTTGGATGTTTTTACTAACAAGGCGATATAAACCTATGAAAGAACATTTAAACCTCATATTGTAAAAAGTATATGATTTTTCAAATTTTATTCTTATGACAGTTTATATATGAAAATAGAGTATCTGTTAAAAATGTATTCCTTGAGTGTTTTCGTTTGTTCTTAAGATTGTCCTGGGAAGTATATTTTGGGGAAAAAAAAACAAAACCAAAAAATCAAAAAAACCCAGTCCTCATTTGTGACAGAAGGCAAAGATCAATTAGAAATTGGGTTAGTGATTCTAAAGATACTGATTCAGTATAGTATTATTGTGCTGTACTTTTTACAAGGCTGAAAAGAATGCAATGTAGTTTAATGCTTAGAATGCTTTTTCTATATGTACCAGGTATTCTGTTGCTACCATTTGTATAACATGTTTATTCAATACCCTTAATTTTTAAACCTTGGAATGTAGCCAAAAAGGGAGATTTAAAAAAAAA
>VXBH01000272.1:10379-31315 GCA_013400035.1 Rynchops niger
AAAAAAAAAAAAAAAAGATAGTATTACAGTGTTGTTTTTTTCTATTAAACAATGTGTGAAATAAGTTAACCTGCAATACTATCAAGTATGCCTAAAGCTTATGTCATTAAGATGTGTTAGAAGCACAGTTCTCTAGCTGTGTAAAACAAGACGTAAAACAATTCAGCAGCCTTAAAAAAAATAATGAATAAACCAAAAAGAAAACAAAAATTAAAAATAAACACCAAAAAACCACAAACAAAACAAACAAAAAAGTTAGGACTGTCTGACAATCAGCATTAACAAGTGTTCATTGTTTTCAAGACAAAAGTATTACTAGCAAATTCCAGGCTAGAAAAGAGAAAATTAGACGCTGTAATTTTGGATAAAAATAAATTATAATAAGGCATTGAGACACATAATGCTTAGCTCATCAACACTCTTTTCTCGCGATAGATTTTTAATTGGATTTACATCTTTATTAGAGAGCAGCAAAATTAAGTGAACACTAGACATATGACTTCACATTTGACCATATTGGAACATACACTTCTAATTAGGACTTTTTTTCATTAGGTAATAGTGAAACGTCTTCTTTGTTAGTTGCTATTCTAATATTTCCTGCAAATTTCAAAACATAGATCTTTCCAAATTACTAAAAATATTTATGAACACTTCAGACTTCTGCTGTCTACTGAAGGGTTTCTATTGTTTTGTTTCCCTTCAAATAATATTATTCATTAATATTAACCTAATATAATTAACTAAAATATGACAAATAAAGTAATGAATTTTCCAGACAAGCTCTCAATATTTTCTGCACACCTCAGTAAGAAAACAGTTAAGTTGAAGAAAAGAATCCAGAGATAACAAGTGAGTCTGGCTGGACGTATCTCAGAGGTAGGACTGAGAATGTTAGCTGAACAAGAAGACTAGGACATACATTGAGGAGGATGGTCTTGCACTGCAGTAGACATTGAGGTTTTAATGACGTCTCCCTGTGTACTCCCATGCAGAGAGCTAGAAATCTTGAGGAGTCTGAGCGAAGCTCAAAAAACTGCTAGCTAAGAATATGGCATGCATAAGCAGAAGTGCTGTTTTCCAAATATGCAGATAGTTTACCTTTCTACTTAGTTTAATAAGACAATCATTCCTATTAAAGATTGAAGAAAATCCTCCAGATACAACACTTAAAATTTTCTATACAGTGGCAAAGGAGAACAAAAAAGATGGGAAGAAGGGAAAAGACTTTTCCATGTGTGGAAAAAACTAAATCCTCTCTAATTTTGGTGAGTATGGCATGAGGTGGATCTGGATTCTAGTCTGTAAATGATACAGAGAAAGTATTGAAATTTCACCTATGCTTCATGTAAGGTTTCAACCTCTGAGGTCTCATTTTTTTCTTTGTGAAAAGACTTTGTGACAAAACCTTTGACAATTTCTAGTGTCATATTCCAAACAAAGCTATCATTTTCTATCCAGATGTAATTTACAGCTTCTATTTGTGAACACCAGGCAGTTAGCAAAAATGGCATAACATGCTTTTTCAGTGACTTTGGACCTGGGAAAGAAAAGCTAGATACAAAGTTCCAACATGCCTAATATTTACAGTTCATTCTGCAAGATCTGGATCCATTTTTACAAATGGATGAGGCTTCTCTAGAGTTTAATAAAAATGTCACTGACAGGAAATGTCAGTAGAGGGAAATAAAGGTGGTCACAGAATGAGAAGACGTCTAAGGTAGGAAGGGACCTCCGGAGATCATCTAGTTCAATCACTTGCTCAAAACAGGGTCAGCTACAACTCAGGTTGCTCAGGGCTATGTCCAGTCATATTTTTAATATCTCAGATGACAGAGACTCCACAAGCTCTCTGGGCAACATGTTCCAGTGTTTCACCGCCTTCACAATAAAAAAAAAACAGTTAGCGTTTTCCCCTTATCTTTAAAAGGAATTTCCTGTATTTCAGTTTGTCCCCATTTGTTCTTTTTCTTTCACTAGGCACCATTGAGAAGGGCTTGGCTCTGTTGTCCTTACTCCTTCCCATCATGTAATTTTATATGTCGATCGCATTCCCCGGCGCCTTCTCTTTTCCAGGCTGAGCAGTTCTCACAGCTTTTCCTCATGTGACAGATGCCCTAGTCCCTTGATCATCTTTATAAAAAGTACAGAAGTTCAAAGTACAAAAAGGTGAATTTTGCAAATAGACATTTCAAATACAAGATTTGTTTAGAACATTATCACAGGTTAATTTCGATCCATGTGCTTCTGGCTTTTGGACATTATGGATCATCATCTAATAGTAAAACTTGGTATGTTGCAAGCTGGCTTTGTGTCTCACAAGTTAGTGTGCTGCATACTTATAGGTCTGGCAACAGAATTATCCTGGACCATCATAGAATGGACAGGAAGCAACAGCAATGTTTTGTGCCAAACATGAAGCTACCAATGCTATTGAATAAGATTTTGATTTTACATATCCTGGAAAGTGTTTGCAGTGTACTTCTTCAAAGCTGGCACAACTGTTAAAGTAAGTATGAATTATACATTATACAGTTTCATTAGGTATATTCTGAAGTAAAGAATAATTTTCTGAGAAGCAATATTGGAAATTCATGTAGCATATGCAATCTCTATTAACTATCACAAAATCATGGCACTGCAAAGGTTAATAAAATAAAGTTTAAATCCTCGTTTTCAGTGAACCACAGCTTCTCAAAATTCTCAGTCCTGAAGGGTCATCAGAATGATATATAGTTCATTGTTATGTCAGCATGCTGTATTATGCAAGGAAACACAATGTTCTTTTTTAATGGGGTGTAACAACAGGTCATCCCAAAAAAAGATGCATCAAGTCAAAGAATTTAGAAAATTCATGGTTCACTGAACACAGTGGTTAAAAATATTCCCATTTCCTTTAATAAAGTGAAAAGAGCTGGAAGAGTTTAACTTAAAAACATTTATTTTTTCCTTTTTTTCCCCCATAGAAAAATTCTGCACTGGATTAGGAAAATCAATATTTGCTCTGTGTTCTATATTCATATTTCAAAGATTTTTTTCATTGGTTTTGTCTGCTTTCTATTTCAGGATTTCATGATGATTGAAGAAAGCGCTCTCTGAATATTTTTAAACCCTATTAGGTCCGATTTGGACTATTTTTGTAATCTTTCACTGAAGGATTTATTGATGCCTGGAATATGGATAGCTTAATGCATCTATAACTATACAGATTTTCCATTGACCATACAAAATTAATCTCAAGCAATTAGTAAGGAGGTGTACATACCAGAGAAACCATTGTGTGTAAGAATTCATTTATTGTTCAAACATTTAAATTTCAATAAAATATTGAAATGTATTCTATGATGTGACCTGTTTGTTTCAAAGTCTAGCTAAAAGGCGAAGAGGAAGATATGAAGATTTAGTTAATCTAGCATAACCTTCAAAGATTATCTAATATACTATTACAGTACCACTAGCCATATTTCCGTTAAGGAAATTGTTTGGTGCCCTAAGAAGTATGCTCATTAAAAATGGCTTAGTATAGACAGTCATATAATCATATGTTTTCATAAGTTGTAGTTTATATTGAAGTGGGGAACATGCACATTCATAGGACTGTCATTCTTGTGGAATCTAAACATCTAACTGCCCCTTTTGCCTTTGAAAATTCCACCATAACATTTAATTGTACTGCATTTTTCCTACCATTAAACTTCCATCCAAAGCTCAACCTCCAATTAAAAAAAAAAAAAAAAAAAAAGATTCCTAGATGAAACATTGATTTAAAGTTATGTAATCAATTTTCATAACTGTAAAACCTACTGACTGTGGCTGATTTTGTCTTCCTGTAACACATATTTGAATATGAAATTATAAAATACAAAACTCACAAAAGGAAAGTTTTTTGACCCAGACAGTGGACGTAATATATCATCTAAATCATCTAGACATTTAGCAATTGCACTTCTGCAGCTTTGTAAAGTCACAAAAAAGGCAACATATGTTTTACAGTAGCTTCTGGGTTACTCTCTCTTTCCAGTCATCAAAATAAACATTAGAGAGAGAGAAATTTTCTGTATTTTTTCTATGCATATTTATGTCTATTGAAACAATTTGATGAAAGCTTTGTTTTAGTATATTTTAAACTATTAATGAAATATAATCTTTAATAAATAATATTCCCAGTCTGGGAAGTGAAATATAAAATTATAGATCTTTTGATTGAACTGTGTGATTGGATTAGCAAAAGATTTACAGTATCTGGTTTCTGGTTTTCAGAGCTATTTTGAAGTTCAAAGTGTCCTCTGATTGTTTTTCCAGACTTGTTCTCCTGCTAGAAAATAATTTGACAAATATATTCATTAGGACAACTGAATTGGAAAAACTATAGGCTGAAAACTCACTCAAGGTAAATTATTTAAAAGCTTCAATGAATAATTGGATACAACATTACAATAGCAGACACATGATTTTATTTCATAGCTTCTTTTTTTCAATCTGGATTCAGCATTTGCCAGACTCTCTGGTTTCATGAAACAGAACAACTTAATTGTAAATAGTACAGTATAAATGCAGTGTTAATGTTTGTTGGGACTAACCTTATATTTAATGAAGCCTTTCTTTTCCTGTTTCCAAGTGTTTGAATTATTTAAAAATAAATAACAGCTTAATAGCTTTACTATACTTAAAACAACAGAAGAATATCATCAAAAAGTTTAATTGGCCATATATTGTGACTGGCTGAACATTTGTAGGTGTTACAGCTTTGTACTGTATGATTACAAAACCAGCATAAGTTAACTTGGAGGGAAGATTAAAGCCATAGTAAAAAACAAACAAACAAACAAGAAAACCAAACAGACACTTCCTGCAAATAGCCCACACTGTATAAGCTTAATTTTTTATTTTTAAAGTTTGTTGTGTGCGGTTGTCTTTGGGTTGGGTTTTTTTTTGTTTTCTTTTTTTTTTTTTTTTTTAAATAAAATGAAAACGTTGTGCATTGGGATAAAAGAACTTCAGCTTCTGCATATTTTTTTTTTGCTATGCTGAGCAAATCTCCGACGTGAGGGATCTGTTTGTTCTTTCCTTCCTCTTCATTCCTTTTCACAATGAACTCACCTTCTGCTGAAACTGAAACCTGTGCAAAGCCATTGAAACTTTGAACATTCAGAATTGCCTAACTCCTGCATGTTTGTTTAGAATTGGGGAAGGAAAGTATATTTTGTATTGCACACCATCATTAAATGACTGTGCTCATAATGGTAGCAGACAGTATCAATGGTTGTAAACAGCACTATGAGGGAAAGAGTGGCAAGAGTGGTTGATAATTGAAGCAGTTTTCTCAGAGAACACAATGTAGTCAAACCAGTCCAGGTATTTATGTTCTAGCAAAGCTGATTACGGAAAAAGATATTAAGTGTATTTTCCACTGTGTGACTAATGCTGTTGTGTAAAATCCAAACATTATTTCTGTCTACCTTGTATTTGAAATCGGTATTCATACATCTGGCTAACTTTGAAAGGAATCATAATTTTTAGCTTTCTCTTTGAAAAATACGCTTAGCTATAAACTCTCAAAGCTTTAAAATGGTATATGTATTTTTTTTTTTTCCTCCCCAGGGCATTACTGAAGAACTATAGCCATAAAGTCATGTAATGTAGAAAGTATTAGACAGAATAATGTGGCTCTCTGAAGCCTTAAAATATCCCAAAGAGGAGGATTGTTCAGCTACTAAGATTGACTCTTCTTCGAGAGGGACAATGTTCTGGAGTTGTGTAGATTGAGATTCACAGGGGACAGAAAACAGCATATGGATATTTCATTATACATTGCAGTATCCACAAAGAATATTTCTCCCATATTTGTCCCTCAATAAAACCATAAAATAGATCTGAGCAGATGCAGGCAAATTATAATATAACGAGTTCAGTTTTGTGAAGTTCTAAGATGAACTGGTCTGCTGGTTACTTATTTGCAGGAAAAATTGCAAGCTACACAACAGGAATGATTCATTTTTAGGCCAGATTTTTTTCATTAGTGAGAACATACTTTTACTGTGTTTCAAGAATTCCCATATGTAAAGCATACATTGAATTGATAAGTGCAATTAGGTGCAAACCCAAACCAAATATAGTACAGGTTATGCTGTCTATTTATCTGATCTTGAATCAAAGCATGTCCTCTACCAAAAACGTTAACAGTGACATTAACACTGCCCTACTGGTGAGGGTCCAGAGAAGGGCCACAGAAATGATCGAAGGACTGGGAAGACTGTCATATGAGGAAAGGCTCTTATGAGAGAAGTGTTTTTTTTCATCGTTGAGAAAAGGCTTATCACCACGATCCAGTATTTAAAGGGTGCCTACAAAGAAAATGGAGACTCCCTTTTTACAAGGAGACACATGAAAAAGTTGAGGGGTAATGGGTACAAGTTACTCCTGGGGACATTCCAATACAACACAAAAAGAAAATCTTTCACAATTAGAACGATCAGCCATTGGAATAGTCTCCTCAGGGAAGTTGTGGATTCCCAACGTAGGACACTTTTAAGATTCATCTGGACAGGGTGCTGGGCCATCTTGTCTAGACTGTGCTTTTGCCATGAAAAGTTGGACTAGATGATCCCTGAGGTCCCTTCCAACCTGGTGTTCTATGATTCTATCTATGATTTCAACAGCATCTGAGGTTTTGTTTTCAAGTTTAAGAATCTTTATTAAAACTTAATGTATGCATGAAGGGATAAGTAATTGAAAATGTCTGTGAAAATTCACGAGAAAAAACGGACTTCTTAACTGTTTTAAGTGTGTCAATGTCTTTTACTACGTGTGAGCTTCATGTGTGTTTAAACTCCAAGAACAATGAGCAGAGTTAGCAAAGCACTGAGCAGAAGCAAATATATCCAACCATATAATAACACTGTTTGCTAACATTAAGGTTGGTGGTAAGTGCTGTGTTGACAAGGTTTCACTTGTATTTGGAGTATAGGCTGAACAACACCATGCCTGCCTATGAGATTTAAGAGTTACGACTGCTACATGTTATTATTCACGTTGGCAGCTTTCCATCCATCACAGAGACATCTTTTCCTTAAAAGAAAGCAGTAGTAGTGCATGTTCGTCAGTTGCATGGAGAAGAAGAGCTAACTTGATGATATTTGCTCATAAATTTCACAGATACTTGCTCGCAGCAGAGCAGTAATAAGATTTCAGAATCCGGTTTGCTGTTGCAGATGATGGAGATTTTCTTGAATGTGCATTCTTTTGCAATTTTATTTTTTTCTTTCCATTCCCTTTGAATCTATTCTTTGTTCTCACAGACACATCTTCCATCATCATACTCAAATGGAAAGTCCAGTCCAATAGTCTGACTCATTACATTTACAATATGTGTCTCTTCATAACTCATTGTTCCTTAGTGGATAGCCTTCATTATGTAATGTACCTCTTCAAAAAAGGGATAAAATTAGAAAGACTAAGAGACAAAATTAGTTCTTTGTAATGGAAGGAAAAGATAAAAAGAAATTTTTATGAATGTATTATAGAACAAAGTAAAATATATAGGTTAATTACTTATGGGAAAGAGAACAAATTATAATTTAAACAAAGGAGGCTTAAGTAGAAAGGGCTTCAGTCTGTACAGAATTAATTGTGTCCAAACACATAGCAACACTAATCTTAGCACAGAAATAGGACTGTAGGCCAGAACACAGAAGACATTGAGGAATACTTTAGCTCAAGTCTTCAGTGCTTGATGAACTGAGGAACTAAAGAAACCGTTACATGAAAAATGTTGAAATAATCTAAACCTAAAAAGTCATGCCTGAGAACTTCTGAAAGAAAGAAAAAGGCACTTAAACTTGAAGGGAAAGGGAGATCAAAATGAGAAAAGACCAAAACAAAAAAAACCCAGAATAGTAACCCAACTGTTTTCCTCACAAGGTCTGTGGATCAGTGTTATTAAATAACTAGAAGATACATAAATGCTAAAAAGCACCTACTATTGATCAAGAACTTACTATGTCATAACGACCCAGTTTCCTTTCTGTTATGCTAGCAGGATAAAGAATGAGGGGGGAAAAAAGACTGAATATTGACCAAGGTTTTGGGGACTCTCCTATATAATATACTCTCTCATGAACAACCTCAGGAAGTATGGCTCATATTTTATCAGGATAAAATTGGTGTACAGTTGGATGAAAACCTACACTCAGTATTATTGATTCACTGTCTGTTGGAAAGATTTCAAGTGAGGTCCTTCCAGGGTTTGTTCTATGACTGATTCTGTTTAATATTTTCATTCACGAATTAGATGTTGATACACAATAATATGTACAGATGGCATCAAGATAGGAGGGATTATAAGTGCTTTGGAAGATCAGAATTCAGTGTGATCTTGAGAAAATTGAAAACTGATCTGAAATCATCAATAAAAACAATGTATAAAATGTCACAATTAAGAGGCATAAATAAAATGTCTACAAATATGAAATGAAATTATCTGTCTAGGCATTAGGCATTAGTGCTGCCAAAAAGAATGTACAACTGCAGTGGGGCCACAAATTAAGTGAGATTTTATGTGTTGTTGTGGCAAAAAGGCAGTTACATTCCAAGATTCACTTTCTCTTGAGAAGCATTTCGTATCACATGTGAAGGATAACATTTCTGTTTGCATTTGGTCACTGTTGCTGTCTAAATAGGAATTATTATTTATGTTGACCATACCACATGTGTTCTGAATAAGCAAATGGGATGTGTATCCTTATGTCTGGGACTGTCTGACATCAAAGGGTGCCATTGGACATACTGCTGTGATTAAGAACCTGTGTGATTTGGAAATCCCAGATAAACTGAGTATAGTACTAATGAGAAAAACCAAAGATGCCTTAGTTTCCCTTTTTTTTTTAAGAAATGTAATCAATGAAGAAAGGTTGAAGGAACTGTATGTTAACAGTGAAACAAAGGGTGATGTATAGAATGAGAGAAAAGTGAGGGCATAGTAATAGTCTCCCAAAATTTATTTGTCCTTAAAAAGGAGACATCTTAGCAGAAAAAGAAAGCTTACTAAATGACAACAAATATTTCAGTTTGATAGTAAGAAAAAATGCTCTAATTGTAATGTTGGTGCAGAGTGGAATAGGCTACATGGCCCTGCAGAGAAATATCCTTAAATAGAAGGCCCTTAAGGGAAAATTCATTGGATGCTCTCAAGGTTGATTCTGAATATAAGTAATCTTACTTTAGTGAAGAGGGATTGACCGCATGGTCTTTGGAGGTCTTCCCTAGGGGCCTGTTCTTCCAATCCTATAATAAACGTAAATTTATTATTTGTTACTTTGTAACACCCAGGAGACTAACTAATAGAAAAGGATCCCTGTTGTGAGAGATTTAGTTTTTATTAATGGGATTTATAACTATATCCACCTGCAGAAATATTCTCGGATTTGAAAAGTATAAATTGTTACCATATTTTAACAGTTAATAACATTTTTTCCCCCCCAAATATTGTTTTATGCTTTGTAATGGGTAGTTCTAAGTTCCTTTTGTACTTCTGTATGTTTTGCAAAATCGTGTTAATGTCAAAAGGTATTGGTTGACTTAAAGGTAATAGGAGAGAAGATAAATACAATTTTTAACCTGTAATTCAGCTTAACCATTCACCATTTTGCAAAACAAAAGTTTCAGTTTACATCAGTTATTTCCTATCTTCATTTTGAATTCTGTTTTTAAATTGATCTCAATAAAATTATTTAATATTTTGTTACATAGAATCTACCCTGATGAGCATGACTGACAAATTGTCAACAATGGATGAGGAAAAGGCTGAGGTACTCAACAACTCTTTTGCATCAGTCTTCACTGGCAACCTTTCTCCCCACAACTCTCGAGTAGATGGACCACAAGGCAGGGACTGTAAGAGAAGATCACGATTGTGACCACCTGAAGAACTTGAACATACAGGCGCCTATAGGACCTGATGAGATGCACCTCAGAATCCTGAGGGAATTGGTTGATGTAGTTGCCAACCCACTCTCCATGATATCTGAAAAGTCACATCAGTCAGGAGAAGTCCCTGGTGACTGGAGAAAGGGAAAAATTGCACCCATTTTTAAAAAGGGTAGAAAGGAAGACCCTGGGAATTACCAACCTGCCGGCCTCACCTCTGTGCCTGAGAAGATCATGGAACAAATTCATGGACAGGGAGGTGATTCGAGACAGGCAACATGGCTTCACCAAGGGCAAGTCTTGCCTGCCCAACCTACTGTCTTTCTGTGATAGAGTGACTGTATCAGTGACAGAGGAATTGCTACGGATGTCTTCTGTCTGGATTTCTGTAAGGCCTTTGACATGGTCCTCCACAACATCCTTCTCTCTAGATTGGAGATATGGATTTGATGGGTGGACTGTTTGGTGGATGAGGAATTGGCTGGATGGTCTTGCATCCAAAGTGTAATGTAGTGGTCAAAGGCTCAATATCCAGATGGAGATCAGTGACAAGTGGTGTCCCTCAGGGGTCCGTACTGGGACCAGTACTGTTCAATATCTTCTTCAGTGACATGAACAGTGGGATCGAGTGCATCCTCAGCAAGTTTACAGATGACATCAAGCTGTGTGGAGTGGTCTACATGCTGGAGGGACAGGATGCCATCCAGAGGGATCTAGAGAGGCTTGAGAATTGGGCCCCGTGTGAACATTGGGTTCAACAAGGCTGTGTGCAGGGTCCTGCACATGGGTCGGGGCAACCCAGGCATCAATATAGGCTGGGGGATGAAGGGATTGAGAGCAGCCCTGCTGAGAAGGACTTGGGGGTATTGGTGGATGAAAAATTAGATATGAGCCAGCAATGTGCACTTGCAGCTCAGAAAGCCAACCATATCCTGGGCTGCATCAAATGAAGCATGGCCAGCAGGTTGAGGGAGGTGATTCTCCCCCTCCAGTCTGCTCTGGTGGGACCCCACCTGGAGTACTGCATGCACCTCTGGAGTCCTCAGCACAGGGAAGACATGGATCTGTTGGAGAAGGTCCAGAGGAGGGCCACAAAGATGATCAGAGGAATGGAGCACCTCTCCTATGAATACAGGCTGAGAGAATTGGGGTTGTTCAGCCTGGAGAAGAGAAGGCTCTGGGGAGACCTTATTGTGGCCTTTGAGTACTTAAAGGGAGCCTACAAGAAAGATAGGGACAAACTTTTTAGCAGGGTCTGTTGCAACAGAACAAGGGGTAATGTCTTTAAACTAAAAGAAGGAAGATTTAGACTAGATTGAAGGGAGAAATTTTATACAATGAGGATGGTAAAACAATGGCACAAGTTGTCTAGAGAGATTGTAGGTGCCCCAACCATGGAAACATTCAAGGTCAGCTTGGATGGGAATCTGAGCGACCCAATCCAGCAGAAGCTGTCTCTGCTCATTGCCAAGGGGTTGGACTTGATGACCTTTAAAGTCCCTTTTAACCCAAACTATTGTATGATTCTATGATAATTACCTGTTATGTATATTGTAGATAATTATGTTTTCTTTCATAACAGTTTTACTATGTCCTATGTATTTCTCTTTTTTTAATTTTTTTTTTTATTTTAGATGCATTAACTACACACTGATAGGTAAATTATTTAAAAAAAAAAATACTCTCACAAGTATACACTGTTTCATTATTTACTAGTAAGCCATAGTGGAAATTCTTAACAGACTCGAATAGAATGTATTTTTATAAAGTAGAGGTTATTTTCTTAAAAAAAAATACAAAATTATTCAAGAAGGATATTGTGAAGAAAACACTGGTCTGACTTGAAAATGTATTAAGTCGTCCATTGTAAATAAACATAAAAGAACACAACATTAAGTAAGCTCCATTTAGTGTTATATGAGACTGGGGAGGGCAGGCTATTGGCAGAGGCAGCAAGTCTGTTGTTGTAGGTGAGAGAACAAACTCTCTAATACCACAGTTTTGTCACTGTTACCCATCACACTCTATCCACAGCTTATGTTAAATGAGTGACTAAAATGTTCTCTTGGGAACACCCTGAAGATTGCAAGATTCCTTGGCAACCAAAAGTGCCTACAGACAGCCCTGCCTATCACATTTTATAGTCCTTCTCGTTTCATATCATCTTGTCGCTTTGAAGCCCCAGTGCAATGTTTTTCCTGCAGGGGCATTTTGCAGTTCACAGATAATACAAGGTATTTTGCAATCCACTGCTGTCTTCTACCTCCCATTCCTGTCTTATGGACTTTTTCTGTTCACAGACTTTGTATTAAATCTTCTTATTAATGTGACAAATATTACTAGAAATGGAAAGGAGGATCTGTGCCCTTGTTGTTTGGTTTTGTTACTGATGGGGAATGCTAAAGACTCGTTCTGTACAAATGTCTAACTGCCACTTTGGTCCTTTAATACCTTCAAAACTATTCAAACCTTTTGATGCTTGACCTGGTGGATGTCCTTATAATCCTGATCCTCAAAGATACTTATTTTTGTTGAGAGTGAATTGGATAAATATCTTTGAGTAGATGGATATTACTGCAAATATTTTGATTAACAAGACCAGGTTTAAAATGTTTGAGGATCTAGTACAGCATGTGAGAATTCTGACTTTGGCTGCTGAGCCCTCATTCAGTGCCTGTCTAAGGCCTTCTGAATTCCTCAGTCTGTGTCTTTCTTTTTTTGTCCAATCTAGGGGCCATTTCAACAATCAACCAAGAAATTAGAATGATATTTTAGTAGGGACTGTATAAACTATGTTAAATACAGCCACAACAGCAGTGACAGCAGCACTTATTGTCAGGTATGTGGATACTCTGCCTTGAGTCTTTATTAGAATCCTCTGGGAAGTTGTTCCAATTTTTACAAAAAATAAATATTCATGAGGTATACTTTTTCTTTGAAGAAATGAAAGAATTTGGGAGAGTTTATGTTGGACTTTTTCATGGGATGTGAAAACCTGGATTGTACAGTCACCTTCAAAAGTTGGGGTTTTTTGTGAGAATCCACTCTGGAGAAGGTAACTCTGTTGACTCTGGATATTATGGGAGCGCTGGAAAGTCCTCTGACTACTGGACTATGAAAATCCAGTCTTTAGATATCTAGCTTGCTTTACGCAATCTCTGACTCAGAACTGTTGTTTCCAACAATTCTTAACTCAGATAGCTTTTAAGTGTTCTCCTAGGCATGTAGTTTCCTTTAAAATTTAGTTTTCATTATCTGCGATCATTTTGAATATTCTTCAGATAGCATTTTTTTTTTGTTCTGATAGACCACTTAATTCAAAGCTTTGTTACACAAATACACCCAAGAAAATTATACCACATAAATGGGTGTTTTCTTTAGAATCACAGAATCATAGAGTGGTTTGAGTTGGAAAGGACCTTAAAAGATCATTTAATTCCAACCCCCCTGCCATGGGCAGGGACACCTCCCACCAGACCAGGCTGCTCAAAGCCCCATCCAGCCTGGCCTTG
The DNA here is from genome assembly GCA_013400035.1 of Rynchops niger. Classification (NCBI taxonomy): domain Eukaryota; kingdom Metazoa; phylum Chordata; class Aves; order Charadriiformes; family Laridae; genus Rynchops; species Rynchops niger. Next base: position 23,816 of record VXBH01000272.1, read on the forward strand.
AACACCTCCAGGGATGGGGCATCCACAGCTTCTCTGGGCAACCTGTTCCAGTGCCTCACCACCACTGGAGTAAAGAATTTCTTCCTAATATCTAATCTAAATTTCCCCTCTTCCTGTTTGAAACCATTACCCCTCGTCCTATCATTACACTCCCTGATAAGGACTCCCTCCTCATCTTTCCTGGAGGCCCCTTTTAAATACTGAAAGGCACCTATAAGGTCTTCCCGGAGCCTTCTCTTCTCCAAGCTGAACAACCCCAACTCTCTCAGCCATTCTTCATAGTGGAGGTGCTCCAGCCCTGTGATCTTTTTCATGGCCCTGCGCTGGACCCGTTCCAACAGGTCCATGTCCTTCTTGTGTTGAGGACTCCAGAGCTGGACGTAGTACTCCAGGTGGGGTCTCACGGGAGCGGAGTAGAGGGTCAGAATCACCTCCCTCAACCTGCTGGCCACACTTCTTTTGATGCAGCCCAGGATGCAGTTGGCTTTCTGGGCTGCAAGTGCACATTGCCAGGTCATGGTGAGCTTCTCATCAACCAAATAATTTGGAAGGACTTTCTTTTTTTACTGAAGATAATGGCACTTCCATTATCATCTGGAAAGGTTCCGCAAAAACTTACATACCAATTAATAAGCTTTAAAAAAAGGGGTGAGAACAATTAGGGAATTGTATTTTCCTCTTATATTATGTATCAGATGTATGAGGAGCTGTATGTTGTGTTGTGTTCATGCAAAATTGTCTAAGTTGCTTCTTCTAACAGAATGTAATATATCAACTGTTTTTTGTCTGGAACTCTGTTTTCTAAATTTCAGCCTGCAGTAAACCTTTCAACCTGATTTATAAATATCTAAAAATAAAACTAATATAATACATGAAAATACTGACAGATCATCAACTACAGGAACACTGGGGAACATTGCAAAAATTAGATCTTGATATGTTTTCCTACAAGAATGTATTCCTCCTGATCTCTGCAAAAAGAATGTTCTTGTTTCTATTTGGTTCTGAATTTGCAACATTAAAATATTTGACCATCTGAATGGCCTCTTGGACACACTTATTTATGACTGATCTATGTAGCAGATGGTAAAACACCTAGATTGTCTCTGAATAAAATACGTAGGTTCTCTTTCCATTGAAGTCAGTGGTAAAACATTGTTTTTACTCGTGTGGGACTGTTCTTTCAGTAGAAGGCTAGTGTGAGATGTTAATCTAAAAAAATTGTTCCTTACTAGCAGGATTATGAATACAATTTGGAGAAGCACATGGACACTGTTTTTTCCCACTGAAACAAGCTCAAAATGAACCAAGATCCTTTGCTGCTTTGAAAAGCTTTCCATCAAACTGTTGGAAACAACAAAGCATGTTAAAAATACCTATAGTTGCAACTGTATTTGATATATATGTAGATATATCAATATTTGTGTGTGTGTGTGTATTTACTTTGTGTAGATATATTTATGTATACATCATATATAGAAGAGGTATAAATACATGATTTAGTGTATGTTTTATACTTAAAGTGTGTGCACATATGGAGAGTGTGTCTATATGGAATAGCTAACTATGGGAAATTCTGTATAGGCAAATTCTTTACTTTGGTAATTCTGTTTTTCATATTTTGATAATGCTCGTATTTAAAGAAATTAATATTCTTAGGATCTATTGTTTCAATGTGATGTGAAATTATTATATTTGTGTGTGTATGTATATGTAAATGTGCATGTTTGTTTACAGATTTTCCATACATGTAAATCTGTGCAGCTTTATTTCTTACCTTTATGGTCATCTGAGGTTTTTGTCCTGTTAATATAATCTGATCTTCCTTGGGTCCTTCCATGTGCTACAAACTCGGCATTTAACACAACACAATTGTACACAAGAATAGTCATTAAAAAAATACTGGTAGATGGTCTATTTTTCTAGCATTCTTGGCTTTACATTATCAGCAACGATAATATCAGTGAAAGTTAGCCTTATCACGCAGACCTTTCCCTCTTTCTCATCAATAGGCAGACTCTACATTTTACCTCCTTCAGAAAATACAAATTGCCAGTAAAAATCAAAAAACACCAAATCCAACCCCTCAAAGCTTTCACTTTTACTAAATTTGTTGGTAAATTTGTCATTGTTTGTGTCCACTTATATTAGCTTAAATTACTGTACATAAGATCACAGTTTTGCCATTAATGAGCATGATCCTCATCTGGCCTTTGGATTCTAAGAGCACTTCCAATGTTCCTAAGTAAGCAAACTTTTTCAATGCTTCACTGTTTTCTAGGCATTATACAATGGTAGTGTAAAAGAAATTGCTGGGATCATTAGATAATGTGTAACTTTGAAAAGTTACTATAGAAGTAGAATATATCCCAGGTCATTTGGTTTGGCCCTTTCATTATTTTATACTACTACCCCGTAACATTATTTTCATAAGATGCTCAAACTAAAGATGAACCAGTTTTATTTATGTATTTATTAATTTATTAATGCATCATCATACTGGAAAGTTTTTTTCAGAATGTCTGAGAATTTTTCATAATTTCTTATCACTGTTCCTAAAAACCGCATTTTCCTATGAAATTATATAAGAATTGTACAGACTGTTCCAAACAAGAATACCAGAAAAGGTCACAAAAACACTTTGAAAAAATGGAATAAATATTTTCCTGTCCACTTAGCTCCTACGTCAATTGCATTTTCCTGCCAAACAGGTACATTGCACAAGATTTGCAAAGTGAAACTGTGATCAGATAGTACTCCTCTATCTTCCCTTCGTCTGCTGTTTCTGGAAGGTGAGCCACACATTCACAGTGAAATTTCTTGTTATTAATCCTGAAGGAGGTTTCATTTTATTGAATTTGTATTTCATTTATTTATAATTGAATTCAGGCCATTTTATTATTTTAGTTCTCTATGTCAGCCAGTTATTTCTTGATGATCTATATTAATAATATCACTTAACTTTGTCATTATAAGCTTTCACTGTTGTACTCATGCTTTTTTATCTCAATGTAACTAATAAATCTATTGACTAAGATTGGTCCCAAGACTAATCTTGAGGAACATCATCAGTAATCTCATCTAAGCCTGAAAGTTCCTCTTTCCACTCTACCTCTTCTGCTTTTTTTTTTTTTTAATCTAGTTTCCACACTAAAGATATTTGGCCAGTCTCTATTTAATTATATTCTCTTGTGTAGTACCATTTCAGGTACTGGATGAAAAAACCCGATATCTACTACATTCCTACACCTGAAAATCAGTTAAGAAAGCAAGCTAATATGTCAGTTTGCATTAATGTGAGAATAATAGTTCTGTCATTGTCACTTCAATATCAAGTATTTGTTCTGCACTATTACTAGGGAACCAGTGTACATACTGTAATATAATGTGATGAAAAATGCAGCGAATCCCTTTTTTTTATATTAAATACAATTTTCAAATTTTGATTTTGAATCTTCATACTGGATCTCCATTTTTACAAAAAGAAAGAGAGAAACAGAGAAAGAAAGAAAGAAAGAAAGAAAGAAAGAAAGAAAGAAAGAAAGAAAGAAAGAAAGAAAGAAAGAAAGAAAGAAAGAAAGAAAAAAAGAAAGAAAACCCTACCTAATTTGTTCTTTAAAAAATCTCTGTTATATTTATTTTCTTTGTATACATGTTCTGGATGGTGTAGAAGCTAAATCAGACCACATGTTTGTGCTTTAAAATGAACAGCCTAATTTTTTGAAGTTTGCAAATTGGGGCAAGAAGGTATGTAACAGAAGTTCCTTTTCTATAATTACGGTAGAATATCATCAGATAAAAATCAACATCCATTGTTCACATTTATTTTCTCTAGTAGTGACTGCATGATATTTTTGCTGGTATGTGATTAGTGGTAGCTCTAGAATATCAAAAACTGAAACAACATACATGTGGTTTTTTCCCTCCAATCTTTACTGCTCTACTGTTCATCTGACATCCTTTAAAAATGGTAACAGAAAGGAATACATGTAAATTTAGTATATTAAAATGATAAGTTTGGGTGTTTTTTTCTTTTGTGTAGGATCTTCTGCAAATTCTGTGTTGAGTATGTACAGGACTGGAAGAGAAAAAAAAAAGTTTGGCTATATATGTGAGGATATGGTATGAGGTTCAACAAGGCGAACTGCAGGGTCCTGCACAAAAACCTCATGCGATGCTACAGGCTTGGGGAAGAGTGGCTGGAGAGCTGCCCAGTGGAAAAGGACCTGGGGGTGTTGGTCAACAGCCAGCTGAATTTGAGTCGGCACTGTGCCCAGGTGGCCAAAAAGGCCAATAGCATCCTGGCTTGTATCAGAAATAGTGTGGCCAGCAGGACTGGGTAAGCAACTGTACTTCTGTACTTAGGACTCCTGAGGCTGCACCTCAAGTACTGTGTTCAGGTTTGATTCCCTCACTACAGGACTGATACTGAGGTGTTGGAGCGCGACCAGAGAAGGGCAACAAAGCTGGTGAAGGGTCTAGAGCACAAGTCTTATGAGGAGCAGCTGAGGGAGCTGAGGTTGTTCAGCCTGGTGTAAAGGAGGCTGAGGGGAGACCTTATTGCTCTCTACCGCTACCTGAAAGGAGGTTGTAGTGAGACAGGGGTTGGTCTCTTTTCCCTAGTAACAAGTGACAGGAGAAGAGGAAATGGCCTCAAGTTGTGCCGGGGAGGTTTTTTTGATTGGATATTGGGAAAAATTTCTTCACTGAAAGGGTTGTCAAGCCCTGGAACGGGCTGCCCAGGGAGGTGATTGAGTCGCCATCCCTGGGGATATTTAAAAGACGTGTAGATGTGATACTTAGAGGCAAGGTCCCTTCCAACCTATACCATTCTAGGATTCTATGGTTTAGTTGTTATTGGCAGTGCTAGCTTAATGGTTGGACATGATGATCTTAAAGGTCTCTTCCAAGCAAAACGATTCAATGATTGTATGATTCTATGAAATAGAACAGACAAGTCCTTCACAGAAATAAAAATGAGAAGATTTTTTTTAAAATCTTCTTTGTTGTTCACAAAATGAAGATGTTTCTCAAAATGGACTTCCACAAAATTAAATTAAAATGTTTGATGAAGAGATCTTAGATATGGTTCAGGGCTGAAAAAAAAATGTTTTCTCCTGGTATAGCACAAGTAGTGAAGTAAATGTTTGATGGTGATGTCAGCGTGAAACTGCAATTTTTGTTTCCAATGGTATTCTCACTCTCTGGGGAAAAGCATCAGGATTTCCTATAAGACACAGCTCTAGAAAATAAGTTGTATTAGAAGTCTCCTTACAAAGAATTGTACATAAAGTGTGATACAGAAGACACAAATAATATTTTCTCCACTCTCACTTTGCTTAGCACTTCAGCCTCCTTTAAGGTGCCTCCCACCTTACAAGTAGTGACACATTTGCGTGTTCATTAGAAATATATTTTGGTTAGCTCTGTCTGACAGAAATAATAATTTTAAATGTAAACATAAACCTATAGTTTAGCTTCAAAAATATTCTAAATTGTTAATAACTATGATAATGATGCTGCTAAAGCTAGGCCATTGACAAATGTCAGTGATGAAATATGTACATCATTAACTTCACAGATAATAAAGTATTTTCACAACAGCTTGTGAAAATATATGTGCTTAACTTCTATTAACATTTTATCTGATGAAATAATTCAGAAAAATGTAGTAGTAAATTTTCCTGTGTGTTGTGTGTTAGCTGCATAGACTTCTTATATGTCAGAAATAGAACAATGAGACTAAATGGATATTGGGCTAACTTTCCTCTGCTTCCAATTTGACAAGAATAAAACTCTCCTATCGGAATCTTGAATGCAAATAGCTAATCCCCTAAAGTACTCCACCTTTTGCATTTTATAGCAGCGCTATAGAAAGAATTATATTATATTCACAAAGTTTAATTCAAGGATCATTTTATGAGGACATTTGCAATGATTTCTTTATTTTGCTGACAATCTCTTTTTTTTTTTAAGAAAGACTTCCCCTCCCACCCCCGCCAGCATATCTTATAAATATTCTGGCTGTAAGTCCCATTCATTAGTTAAGCATTGGGATACAAAGTCATCTGTTTTAGTTTGCACTGGAATAGCATATGTTTTTAGTCACATTTTTATCTGACTTCTATAAAACAAACAACAGCGATATAGTGACTAGAATGTAAATACCAGAGTACAGGCAAATACAAGAAGAGTTGCATGATAATGTCTGCTCAGAATACTTGAACATCTTTTTAACTAAGATGAGGACCTAGCTTTTCAGCTGTGATATTTTTTAAAAATAAACCTAAAGAAAAACTGCTTCTTAATATGGAGAATCATAGAACCATAGAATGGTTTGGCTTAGAAAGGACCTTAAAAGATCATTTAGTTCCAACCCCCCTGCCATGGGCAGGGACATCTCCCACCAGACCAGGCTGCTCAAAGCCCCATCCAGCCTGGCCTTGAACACTTCCAGNATGAATTACTGGCTCATGTTGAGTTTCTTGTCCACCAGCACGCCCAAGTCCTTCTCCTCAGGGCTGCTCTCAAGCCATTCTCTGCCCAACCTGTATTTGTGCCTGGGATTGCCAGAATATGTGGCCTGAACTGCACCAAAGATGCAGTGTTTCTTTTCATGATGAGGAAGGCCAAAGAACTGGTGTATTCAAAGCAGAATATCCTTCAGAAGATTCTGCAGGTATTCTGCCTTTTTGAGCTGAAGATTCACAGAACCTTTTCTGGAAGCAAGCTGCTTCCTACTCATTTTGGGGAGGCATTATACTTGCTAAGGAGAAAGGAAGAAAAGAGGAGACACATAATAATAATTTGTATGCTTTATTCTTTTACTTTCCTCTCTTGATAACAGAGAAGAGAGTAAAAGTCTACATTGAAATCTCAGGAACTTGGACACTTGAAAATATACAGTAAATATTAAAATCAGAAATAAATATATCACAAGGATCTGAACCACGTACCTCTGATTTGTCTTCCTCAAAAGAATTATAAGGAAGAAATGCATAAGAAATAACTATACTATGTATACCCAAGTAACATCCTTGTAAGGTGTCTTGCTCACCATTTATGCCCATTTTCATGTGGAAGTTGCAAAGAATATTAAAAAGCGTAGAAAATTTCCCCTAGAGTATGACAATTCAGTCTTCTAAATATATTTAGATTTCACCTTACCTATACAAAAGCAGGATGAAGATTTCACCAGACTGTTTTTAGGTGGGACATGAGTCATGCACTGAAGAATCCAGAATCTAGAATTTCCATAAATTAGAAATTTTATTATATTAAGTATCTAGTAGATTAAGTATTAAGACCAACAAACTTTTTGTAAATCCTTCAATGTGAAGATAATGAACTAAAAACCTCATGAAACTTGTGGATGAGCCACTACTGGTAAGTAAAGTGACTTCTATTCAAAGAGACTTCCTCAGGCATTTTCTTTTCATGACGTGCTAGTCAGTATTTCTCAGTTCACATAAGGTGTTAAATTAAGCTTAGCTGTTTCTG
>VXBH01000289.1:0-26737 GCA_013400035.1 Rynchops niger
GCCCCCAACCTTAATGTCCTCCGTCAGTCCCTCTGTGTTTGTCACTGTAATGCCTCAGTGTTGCAGTTGAAACTGTGTGTTGAGCACACTGCAGTGGCAAAAACTGATCAGAAATAAACTTTATCAATTTTTAAAATAAAATCTTACAGAATTTTCAAGGGATTCAGACCAAAAAAGCACTCTTTAGCTAAGTCTATGAGAATTTGATAAAGACTAGTCACCCCTACAAAAATCATAGTGATTTTCTCTAACCATCTTCAGATGGGATTCAATTAGTAAAATAAAGGGAATAAGGAGAAAGAAAAAAAAAGAAAGAAAACCAAGGAAATCTTATTATATGCTATTAAACTCGATAAGGCTTTTCCATCAGAGAACATCAAGTCTTATTTCTGGTAATCCCTGCGCTGTTGTAAATCAGGAGTTAGTGCTATAAAGACTACAGAGTTCCAACAGAATAAAATTGCAGTAAGCAGAAGCCAGACCTTTGAGTCATATTTCAAAAGTCTAGAGAATTGTTAAAGACAAAAATCTCTGCTGCTAGCAACTGTCTGTTTTCTTGTAAGTCTCACAGAAATGCCAGCACTCGAATACTGACAGTTTGGCAGCTCTGCCCCAAACAATCTGAAACAGAAACCTAAATGTGAAGACCATTAATCTTGGATCTCAGCGGATTTTGTTCCACCTAAAACCCAGCATCCCACAGCTGCATTCTCTTCAAGAAACTTGAAGCAAAACACAGATAATGGCATGGGTCATCAGCCCCACTGCCAGCAGTGCCCCTCTTGTCTCCAGACACCAATGTACCAGCCACACTCCTTCAGGATTATTATCTCTCAGGTCCAAACTGATCTTGCACCTCTTGCAGTCCCTTTGCTCAATTTAATTTGCAAGGATATGTCCTGTAGTTAGAATATTTTTAATGGGTATGAGAGATGAGGGTTTAAACCCCTTGGCATTGAGGTCCCACACTTCCTGGTCACTCCTGAGGCTACAGTGCACAAAAGCTGTCTTCCCCCGGTACACTCTTGAAAGACAGCGCATCCCTAAAATTCAGCTCATTTTAGGTAGAAGACAGGCAACAAGCTGAAGAACTTGGCAAGCCACGGTGTATGTGAACTTGAATATTCCATAAATGGGGGGGGCGGTGGGGCGCAGGGCAGAAGAAAGCAGATGTGTAATCCAGTGGTTTTGTGGATCTTTTAAGAATTAGGCCCCAAGACTGTATCTCCCATCATACACACAACCCCCTGTCAGAAGTATTTCTTGGGATTATCTGATGAGAGGCAGATTTTAATTCAAACTTTGATTATAGGCATGCTAATGCTATTCAGAGTTAGTAAGATGTGCGTTACAGGTAAATATTTGCCTTGTCAAAGAATATATGCCATAATAAAGTCTGTGTTTGTCCAGATATAAACCATAAGGCTTAATTTTCTGTGAGCTATGCTGCAGAGAAATATACAGTTTTTCTGAAACTTTTTATAGACAACGTATGCTATATCTTACCAGAAAGTGCATCTGAATAAAACCAGATTCTTTACAGTCTGATGTAAAGGAATGTCATTCTCCGAAAAGTTGGTGGGATTTGTTCCTACTTAGCCTTGAACTGAAATTGGCCTGAGGTATTGAATTTTGATGATTATGTTTCATATCTTTATCATATCTGCCCTGATCCAAAGATAAATAACTCTTTCTCAGTAATACAGTATTTCTAGATATCAATTCACTGTAAAATTCTCTGTAAGCAACTTCAATTCTCATGTAGACTCTACTATATTGTATTTTCAAAAAGTTCAACAACAAGAAAATGAAAGTAGAGGATCAAAAGCAAGTTTTTTTACAGTTGAAAACAAGCAAAACTTTGGAGTTTCATATACGTACTGTCAAAACAATTAAAACCCAACCTATCAAGAGACTTAGTGGAACCTCAAAAAAAGAGTAAAGACTTAGGGTCCAGTTCATTCTGTTATAAAGCTTCTTGACGAAAGCACAATCCCCTCCCCCACAAAAAAGCCCACGCAAACAAACAAAAAACCCCACACCCAAATCAAAAAACACACAGAAAAAGGTCTCTGGTTTGGTAAAACAAACAAACAACCTGTGAGAAATCCTAAACCCAGCAAATATTGTGACTGACTCCAACTTGGACAGGAATTCACCTTAGACATCTCACCATGCAATGACAAACAGTTCAAATGCAGATCCCTGCCCAAATTCAGGGGAAGTTTGGGGCCCCTTGTGAGTCTACACCTAACCTTCTAAGTCATCTCCATTGGGCAGAGTTGTTGTGTGTTACTACTACAGAGGAAAAACCTACACATGGAGAGTGGAAACACTCCTCATGCAAAGATGGTTCACACTGTCACACTGTTCCAAGAGGTGATGTGACCCTCCCAGCACAATGCTGGCTGTTGCAGCCAGAGTTGGTGCACGTGGCGGAAGATTTTCTCCAGTCAGAAACAGTGTTTTCCTACTTTCTTTACACTGGCACTGCAGCTCACAACAGATGGACTTTCCAACAGTAATATCTGACCTGAGTCCCTAAAACTGCATTCAGAGTTGCCTGAGAAAATGATTCAAAGTGACATTTCTGAAGACAGCTGTTATTCATCAAATAGGGTCTGCAGTAGGAATGCCTTGAAATCCAATGGGTGCCCATAAGTAACAGATATGAGATGTTACCACTCTCAAAATCCTGGCTAACAAAATCAACTCAGCTCATCTCAACCTTGATTGCTCACAGAATATGAGTGTACTTCCAGCCACAAGGACTGTGGGGGAGGAATTTGAGGGTTTGTTCAAGCCCCCTGATGCAGTACAGTGTGAGAAACTGCAATGTTTCCCATAGAAGCACTGTCACTGCCTCAGCCTGGGCTCCACACACCCCCCTCCATTGAGATACACATGAATACCTTCAACTTTTGGGGGCAACTGTCATTGGAAGCATCTCTCTCACTCTTCACTGCTTATTGAGTTTAGCTGCCTTTAAACTAGTCACAGCTCCCTCTATTAGGAGCGGTTATGCCACTGATGACAGATTTAGATTCCCCCTGGGCTGCCAGTTTTAATCCAACTCTAATGTGAATCTCATCAGTGGTTTTACCCATGTTCTTTCATGTCTTAGATTTCTGCACTCCCACCACTCATTGTGAAATCCACCTTTTCAGCTATAAAACATAATCCACACTAGATTCTAGATATGAACTGGAGATGAAGCTCTTTTCTGACTTACTTAAGACTTTTTTCTTTTAGGATTGCCATGTCACACCAACAGGTGTGCAAAGCTCCAGAATATAAGTTAACATCCTGAAGCCGAATAATTTTTGCAAAATTATTAAGTAACATCTAGAATCTGGTAGCTCATTTGATAAAGAAAAACATAACATCAATATATATAGAAATGTTTACATCTTTTACCATTTGCATAATTGTATGCTCATATCCCAGGGCTTAGTGAGATTCTATATTAGCATGTTTGTCTTTTAGACATTACGGAACACCAATACAGAAGCAACAGCTGTGAATACATTGACATTCACCTGAATTGTATGTTTCTAAAGCATCTAGTCCAGGAGACTGGGTAAGATTTGATAACTTTTTATCCATCATAGCCAGCTGTTACTGTCTTTACAATACTTCGACTGTTTTGAGCTGATGATCTCCTCTCTGAATAGCCCCCTTATAGCATAGTGTCCACTTAACGCTGTTTGGGTCGAGTAGGACAGATTTGAATAACAAACACAAATTGTGATTCTGGAGTTCAAAATACAATCCTTAGCTAAAGCACAGGTTCACTGCATGCTTTTGTCAAACCTTGTAATCTATCCTAAAACTTCATGTCTCTCTTGTAAAATTGAGACACCTTCCTATCTGATGGGGGATAGCAGGAAATAAGAGATGCTCATTTCTATGCTAATGAGGGGTTTAAGTAGATAGATACCAAAGAATGCAGAAATGCAGAGTTCGAACATGGTTGGCACAAAAATGACTACCATTGTGTCACTACAGGTTCACATTTGGTATGGTTTAATTTGAAATTCAGCACGACAGCTACCCAAAAAAAAAAAAAACCAAAACCCACAAAAGAGAGTGAGAGAGAAGGAGGGAGAGAGGGGAGAGAGGAACAGAATGTAATATTATGGATGGAAGGAAAGTAACAAGGGTACAATCTATTATAAGAATTTACTTATGAATAAATTGCAAGAGTGTAAGAGCTAAGAAAACAAGAAGGGAATAACAATTAGATAGAAAGCCCAGACAGTCTAAGAGAATAAATTCCTTTTTAAAAGAAAGGTGTGAGGTCTTGTGTTGATTGAGAACAATAAGTACATCAATTGGCATTTTAAAAAGTCCTGTAGAGAAGCTCAGAAATCTATTTGTTATACAGGAATGAAACAAATCACTGAAGCCAAAGGCAAAAAAAGAAAAAAAAATATCATTCCACCAGTGGGAAGATGCAGAAGGACTGCTATCATTTTGTAGGGCAGAAACAGCACACAAAGCAACCATTTTTAGAATTAGTATGGTTATTCAAAGGGAACTGACATGCTAAGCATCTCTTAGCTTCGTTAGGAAACAAATTATCAGGGGTTGGTACCAGGGATATAATGCAGCTGGAAGGTTTCATTATAAGAAAAAAAAATTCTACATTAAAATTCAGTTTATTTGAAACTTCTCACAAAACCACTGTATTTCACACAATTGAGGCAGAGCTCATGCACCCTTCCTTTGTAATAAAACATCCCCCATTATCTAGAAGCTCAGCTTAACCAATTTGAAGTCCACCTTTGCAGTCAGAGGAACAATATTCTACAAGTGTAATTTATAAACATTAATCGCTGTATCTTCTTGCACTTCTGTCCGTAGAAAAATTGTGTATTTTTAGGCACCAAGCTAAGATCTGCTTGATCATTGTAACATGAGTTTACAGCCTACAAATACCAAAAAGAGAGCCTGCCCCTGCTACCATTGCTATGAACTTTCAGTGAAGTGATCTCAACTTCAAAACAACTTAATGTGGCCCTATTAGTATTGCTAACATGAAGCAATTACTATATTCTCAATCACGCATAAAAAAACTCAATCTAAACTAGTGATAGTACAAAACCAGCAAACCAACCATAACATCTAGATACACAGCGGAGATGAGAAAAACGATTTACATACAGCTCACAGAAGTCTTTCACTGGACTCAAGTTTTTTTACACATTCATTTGTAATACATTTTCAAATTTCCACACCCTTCTGCAACTTTTATTTTGCTAAAACTATTTTTCAGGAATAATACACATGTTGAGTTTACAGCCCTGTCAAATCTGCATTATCCAAAAATATCTTTGCTCGTGAAGGCTTTTTGCTTAGTCTTGCTGGTTGCTCTGCTTCTCTCTTAAAAAGTTCTGTGGGTGATATGACTTGTTCTGGGTTGCCTTCATTAAAAGGTCCATTTGAACAGGCTTACCGAAAGGCAAACAACTATACTGTAAGCCGGAAAAGTAATAACCGTTTTGGAACTTGCATACTGCAAAGTTAAAAGAAAGACATCCCTTCCAATACAATGGCTTGTAATAACACTGAGAGGAGTTATTTTCAAAAACTATTTAGCATCCTGATCTCGTGGCAATAAAACCTGAATAATTGCATGCAAACTTAATAAAATTCAGTTAACTTTTTTTCAGTTAACTTGGTTTTGCTTATTTTCCTCCATATTTGTTCATAATATTCTGTCACCAAATTTTTGAATCGCTAGAAGTGACTATGCTATCCAATAAAACTTTCAGCCATATGTAACATCAAATATCTGAATAGTCCTACTAGCTGGTCAGACATCTGTGACAAGGATCTGCATAAGATTAGAGTTTCTTACAGTACAACATTAAAAGGCACCTGTGCAAAGCTCCGGTATGAAAGAGGCGCAACATTTTGTAAAATGCTATTAATTCCCATAAAAACTTAGGCACCTTGCTCTCTTATTTGAAAAGAGTGATAAAGATATCATACTGAAATTAATAGCCTGAGAGCTTCCTATGGTTGTTTAGAGCCAAGCTGTCAAAACTGATATTACAGTTTACAGGACTTCCTCATTGTTGACTCCAGCGCATGTGGAAACTGTCTCACCCTAGAAGATACTCAAGATGCCCTCAAAGAGCTGAGTCTCTGAGACATCACAGTCAGAAGGAGGAGGCAGGGACTACGGTCTTTAAACAACTTGGTACCTTCCCAAATCTGAGTGGCTATCAGGACGTGAAATAGCTTTTGACGCAACATAGACAGTCCTGAGGACCTCACAGTGCTCTTAATATTAATTTCCTCTTCCCAGACCAACTCCCCGTACAACCCTATATTATACCTCATGTGTGGCTTCCCTGAAGGAAGTTTTGCAGCTTTCATCTACAATATTTGCTGAGGAAAGTACTCCCATAGTTGGACATAAGATTTTAGAGCCTCATTAACTAAGAAAAATCTGTCAGGAGCAGCATAAGACACTTTATATCGGAAGGAGGTGCAGTTCCTTTGGGACAGATGCTACATTCTTCTTCAGATGCTGTATGTGTCCTAGGAGCCAATGCATGCTGAAGGAGGCAGAATCACACTGTGGCAGCAAGCTGAAGCAGGCTTTGACTTAACCAACAGTAGCAGGACTTTGTCTAATTCCTGTGCAAGTATGTGAAAGTGGTAGAAAATAAAGCAAAAAATCCTCCTACCGTGCCTCCTACAGCCTCCCAGGCCTAGTCTTTGCCTACTCACTTGATACATACAACCACAAGCAGGAGATGGCAGCCCCACTGTGTAGTTTTTCCGCTGTCTCAATCTCCCACCGCCCTCTCACTCTGGAAACCATCAGCACTAAAAGCTCAGTTAAGAGTGACTGCAGGAACACCATGAACACCGGTCCTGCCCTTTTTCCTCTCCCTGAAAGGAACAATGCTGTTGTCTAGAGCTCACCGATGATGAAGTCAAAGAGGTGCATTTTGGTGACCTTCAACTCCCATTAAAGATTCGAACGCAACTTTGAAGTCACTTGCAATGGCAGATGAGACACAGGCGAGCGATACTTGTGTCAGCCGTGTCACAGAGCCACACAAGTTTATGGCATGGCCACTCAGCAGTGGCGGCATCGGGTTTGTAGTCGCTGGTTTGGAATGCCTCTTCAGCTACAAGGGCCAAGTACAGAAAACAACTGCATGACAGCCTGATTCAAAGCCCTTTGAAGTCATTAGGAATCCATTCAGATTTTAGGATGCTGTTATTCCTGGTTCAACTGAGAAAGCAGCAGAGGATAATAAAAAACCCGTCCCGTTCTTCCTGGAAATGTCCACCTGCTCTCCTCCGCCCTAAACACACACCAGCACAGGCACTCTACCCTGCCTCTCTGGAAAGTTTTTCAGTTAAAAAAAAAAAAAGAAAACCGAGGCCAAATCTGCAAGTGTCTTCAGCTATGAGTTAGAAAAATGCATTCCTTTCCCTTCCTCTCAACTCCCTGCCCCCAACAAAGATAATCTCAAATCGATCTTTAGCTCAACCAAGTAACATCACAAAATAATGCAAAGAAAATGAACATTATTTGTGATTTCAGAGCTCAGACAACATCACAGCAGGAAGAATTTATTGCTGACCTTCATGCCTAGCATCTGCTGAAGAATATACAATAGTTGTAACTGGATAAAAAGTTATATTTTTTAGGACAAGCAAAACAGAAAATGAATAACCCAACAGTGATTTCTGTCTGTTTTTCAAGACTAGGGTATCTATATAGGCTGGCTGTGGCTTTGTTTTAGTTTAAAAGCTTATTTTGAGCAACATCTCAGAGAAAAGAAGGGTTAAAATGTATACTTAATTAAGTGACTTCACACGTTAGCAATCATAGCATGTGTGGAAACCAGATGAGTTTGAAATATTCATGATGAAATGCAAAACCACTATCACACTTTCACATTTTGGTCAAGCTTGAAAATGGGTTTGTTCCTATGAAAAATGTCACTAAGATACACACTTTTTTGTTTTCTTTCTCTTTCTTCTGTTTGTTTTTTGTTTTTGGGTTTTTTTTTTTTTTTTTTTTCCATGAAAAATACTTTGCAGCTAGCTTATATGACTTCATATTAACATTAGCTTCATAGGGGTGAGATTCATGTTTCATGTTTTCAATGCGCTGACAGCCATATTCTCAAGTACTATCTAAAGTGACGTTTGGGTGCAGGGGAGAGCTGACAAAGCTGGATGAATGAAAAAAAAAAAAAAAGAAAGCAAATTAATAAAACATTAAGCACACTTTTAAGCTTTAGCACCTTTCTTCCAGGGAAAGGCAAATTTCAAACAGTTCACAATTCGACTGTGGTTGAGTTAAGCATGAGGTAAAACTTTCAGCTATCGCTTTTCAGCTCTGTTCATATGAGTGATCAAAGGTTATTAAAAGGGTCGTAAAAAAAAAGCAGAGGGAGTTCCGTTCTATTTGAGCAAATGTTAATTGAACACTTATCACCAATATACTTCCAAAATGCATTGCTTTCACCTGCATAATGAACCACTGTCATTTTATGTCCAGAAAATACACCATCAGAGGACACTCCCTGATACCTTTACATGCAAGCTGTTTTTATTGCCATTGAAACCAAACAGTAGTCTGCGCTCTGATGCCTATTGGTGCTGTTTCGGAAAGCGAAGTCCTTTCTTGCAGAAATCATCAACTTTTAAAAAAAAAAATTAGAAAGTTGCAGTGAGAACCAAGAAGATTTCAGTTTCAGACCAAAAAGTTTCAATAAAAACTCAATAATTTCTTGATAGAAACAGACCTTTTTCCACCAACACACTTGAAATGCTTACTTGAAATACTGTTGGCAGGTAGGCAACTAGCCTTACGAAGAGCCCACTGTTTGGTATGACCTCCTGTTGCCAGCTCATATACCCATCAGGGTTTCAGCCTACTTGCCTCCTGATAACCCACTACTCTCCCCGCACACACCTTAGATCCCTCTGAAGAGGAGCGGCCAGAAAGGGAGACCTCGTGAGGGGAGTTTGGTACAAACCACCTCACCAGGGAGAGAAAGAGGGTGAGGTCTTCTCTGAATAGCTTCAGAAAGTCTGTGCATCACAGGCCTTGGTTCTTATGGAAGATTTTTACCTCACCGACCTCTCCTGGAAGGGACAAAAGCAATCCAGGAGATTTTTGGAGGGTGAAGTAACTTCCTGACAGAGGTACAGGATGGCCAACCCAGCGGTAACACACATCTGTATTTGCTATTCACAAACAATGAAGCGACAGCCTTGTCTGTAGCAACCATGAAGCAGCAGAGTTCAAAAACCTGGAAGGAGTGAGGAAAGGGAGTACCAGAGTGCAAACCCTAGATGTCAGATGAGTAGACTTCAGCCTGCCTGGGACACTGATCAGAGGGATCCCAGGAAAGGTGGCTCTGAAGGGTAAGGAGTTCAGGGAAGCTGGCAGGTCTTTAAGGACAGCATCCCCCAAGGGGAACAACAGTCCATTCTGGTACTTAGGAAAACAGACGGACATATCTAGTGTCAGCTTGGCTAAATAGGGTTCAAAGTAGGAATTTAAGACGTTGCTAAAGCAGGTAAGCATGGTCTTAGGAAACTCAAAGGTAAGTTGGAGATGACATTTGCTAGGGACGTCAAGGACAAGAAGAACGTGTGTTGCCACTTTAGCAGCAAAAGGTTGAAAAAAGATTATGTGGAACCACTGCTAAATGGCACAGGTGATTTAGTGACAGACACCCAGGTGCTTCTCATCAGAATCATACCTGTGGCTTGTAGGACATCACAGGATGTAATTTAAATTTGTTTTGTGCATTTCCCAATGTTCAAAACCAACCAAATTTAATTTTTTGTCTCTCAGTCAAGTGCTGCAGCTTAAACAAACCGCATGCATTCAAGGTTTATCAAAAGGGAGAATAGGTTTTTAATAGTGATTATCACCATGGTGGAGGTAATACAGTCCCTCCCCCAAAGGCAATATTAAATCTCTGCACCTTTAAGACAGTTCATCTATGATTAATATAACCATATAGCCCTGTCATATGGCATTGCCATTGCTCATATCAGGCTGTAAACTTTGTACTGAGTTTACAAGGCCTCAGGACCGAGGTTTGTCAGGTCTCCTCTGTCCGGACTTCCCTTGACCTGCCTTTAGCTTTGTTTTACTCAATTTAGCTGTGACAGCAGGTTCTCCAATTGATCAGATGCCTTTAGGTAATTTGCTTTTTTTATTTATCTTTGTGTGGTACAACCACAGTTTCATACAGAAAGCAGTAACAAGCAGTTATGCTATAAAATGAAATATTTATGACTCTAGCACAGTAACGTAGCATAGAGAGCTACAGGGTTGGTAAAACAGAAGAGGCCTTGGGAAGTGGAGACACAGGATGTGGCATAGAGGAGTATCAGCACAGGAAGACTAGGTGGGGCGGCGGGGCAGGCTGGGCACTGGAGACCCCACGGGTCTAAACAGCTCAGCCATGGTCAGTTAAAAACAGGTAGATCATGAGATGGACAAAACTGGTTTCAGTGGTAACAAAGAAACGATATCTAATATACATAAGGTATATAGTAGATTTAGATGTAGCCTGGAACTGTGGACAAATGAAGAGACAGAAAGATGTGAAAGTCTGTCAACAAAGGTACAAAAGTGATCCTAAGTCAATCTTAGAAAGAGGAAGAAGAACACACCAGCATATTCAGCATCATATTCCTCTGGTAAAGGAGTCCAGATGCTGACAACTCATTGTCGCCTCCTACACTTCTGCCACCACCGGAATGAAACCACTGACTAGGGTCCAGATTATCAGTGGCAGGGCTTGCATAATGCCAGAAAAAGGGTAGAGACTAAGTGTGTTTGTGTGTGTGTGTATGTGTATAGCAATTTAAACTGCATTATTATTCTTTCTTGTTCTGCAGCAAGTAGATCTGGAGTAATAATGATCAAACTCTCAAAACTTCAATTATACTATCAATAAATTCTTGGCTTTAGTAATACATAAGGTGTGCTTTGTCCTTGCCCAAAAAAAAAGGCTTTAAGTGTAACATTGGCTGGACTGAAAACAGGAGCAAATGCCACACAACTACAAAATCTGGTAGTCTGGATAGGAGGTGAAACACAGGAAACACACACTGAAATAGAAATATTTTTAGGATGGATTTTTAATCTACCACGTCAACACTTTCAGTCACTTAGTCTTCCAATTTGGCACCATCTGTGCATTGCAGTTATTACTTGGGACATCACTGGATTATATTAGTTTGCAATCAGAAATCTATTTGAGAGGAAATAATTGTTTTCAATCCAATTAGAGTTTGCCATATTTCTCTGATTTTGCAACACTTCACTGTGACAAACAATGGAATATTTACTCTCTACATTCTGCTGATTATTGAAGATTTTCACATATTGGAAAAGATGCATTGATGCAGCTCATTGGTATGCTCTACAGCGTCAGTGTGATCAGCCAGTCACTTCCCTTAAAGTCACAGTCATTGCAGCTCCTGCTACTGTGAAGACTCACAATTAGGCTTTACTTTACCCATAAATAGAAAGTCATCTATTTGCAAACCAGATCTTCATGGGAAACTACAGGCTGGGGATACATCTGCTGGGTTGGCATTAACATTTTAGCTTCCAGCCAATTAGGACAGAACAGTACCTTACATTATTCTAGGGCATAAAGTATTGATTCCAAATTACAATTGCTGGTTTCAACCTTAAAATGTCACCTCACCTACCTTTTCACAAATTGAGATTCATCAGCTTTTACAGTAACAATCCCTCCTGCTACAAGAAAAATATAGGAGCACTTAACAACAATTGGACATGAATCTATTAAATTACAATGAAATTTTTTTAGCTTTGCAAATTATAGCCATATTAATACCAACCAAGTTCTCTATGAACAATAAATGTAAAAGGATTTTTTTTTTCCAATGATTAGGCACCTTTTTTAAAGTGTAGCCATTTAGTGCATGCAAATTTCCTGCCTTGCAGATCAAATGTGATTTAGAGCACTAGGAGGCTGGCTTACATGAATAAGCTTAGGTAGTGCTAATTATAAAACCAGCATACTAAAATCATACCTAAATTGTGCAACTCCTTTAATGCAACATGGGTGACCCTTGTAAATTCGGTTGGCAAGAACAGAATTCTTTGTCACCACATTTTGATATAGGACAAGATTAATCATAAAATACGGATTAGGAATGCTGGAAGCTTCCAAAACCTATGGGTAAAATCTACCCAAGGCTTTGCGTATATGACATGTTAGGCCGTGCAACATCTATACTTCAGGCACATGGCCACCAAAGCAGGATTCAAAACCCAAAGTTGTCAGTATCTTTCCACGATATAACAGAAGAGTGAGGTGTCTCAGGACATTCAGACACCCACATGCTGCATGGGAAGGAAGCTGAGATTTTGTCAGTGGGAACTTTGTCAGTGCAAGCATCCTCTCCTCAACCCCCCCGTCCTTGCAGCACCTCAGCTGGGCTGGCACGAGGGGTGCTTCTCCTGGCTTGGGATTCAGGGCAGTCCACCCTTGGTGGTATGTATCTCCACAAAGTCTTTCAAAGAACTGGACAAGATTTCTCTTAAACATGGAAGCAAGAAGAGGTGGCTTTTCCCTTACCACTTCTACCATTTTCAACTTCGCTGTAAGCATTAGGATTTTAAATAACTCCCTCACAATTGGGAAACTTCTCTTTAGCCTGTAAATTCCAATTTTGTGAAATAGTCACAGCTTATCAATTATTATTTCCACAAGCAATGCTCAGTACACCTTCTTGGGGACTTGAAATCAGCTGAAGAGGTCAACTTCTGTCCTCATGAATTCTGCATTTTGGCAGAACATGGACAACACTTCAAATGAAGGACAAGCAGGAATCCAAACCCCACTGTCAGCCCCAAATACAGTGTAAGCTATGGCTTCGTAGCGGGCTTGAGAGCCCTGAGGCCAAGAAATAGAATTCATCAAAACTGTAGGAATGCCTCTATTCAGTCTCTATTTCTAGCAGCAAGCAAAAGTTGAAATTTATGGATTGAAAGCAAGTTAAATATTCCTTCTATATTTATAATACACATCACAAAAAACACCTTATTTAACTTTAAAGCACTTTCCTTGCTCTTGTCATAACCCACATGGGAGCTGTGGCAAATCCATGTGTTTCTGTTCAGCTTTCCTGTACCTTGCTGTTCATGAGTTCTGGAGATTCTCTGCTGCTAGAAGAGCAGATTAGAGAAACCCAACTGCATAAAGAAGCAATGTCACAACACAGCAGATGCCAAGTCTGAAACGTCATTTACTTAGTTAACATGATGAAAAGAGATGTTTCCCTCAACAATATGAAAGTGCAATCTGGGACTTCGTCTCCGATTGTGGCTGCTGACTCCCTCTGCTTCAAGATTATAAAAGAACCTTATGACACTGAGAGAGCAAAGAAGCCACAGAAAGCAAAGCAAAGCAATTAAAGCACCATGGAAGAGCGAAGTGTTATTAGGACTTAATCTTAGCAACATCCTTCCTTCTAAAGGACTTTTAAAGCTCTGTAAAAAGGAAAAGCCTACCTTGCAGGGCAAGGACAGGGACAACTGTGCTGTTCTTCATTTTTTCTTGGTATATGTTGCTTTTCCTTACATTTCAGAGGCAATAAAGCAATTCACCCAGGCAGACATAAATTTGTTTTGTGAATTATCCATTAAGCATTTGCTATATTAATTCTTCTGTTTCTATTTAGCACATTCATAAATCTGCATGCCAATAGAACTTCATCATTCCAGTGTTGTCTTTTTTTCCCCCTGCTTTTTACCAAAATTAAAACATCATCAATACTTCTGTTGTCAATATATGCAGTTATAGAAACAAAATGAGATTTGCAAAATTACTACATGTATAAAGCTAACGCATACAATGCACGCATAAAGCACTCTACAATTTAGCACCCCTAAATCCCACACATTGTTATAATCTATTTAATGTAACAGTAAGGCCACTGGTGCTGAACTATGTGCATCATTAATTCATGGTACATAGGGAAAATTGATAAACCCAGACCACAGACAGAAAGTTATCTTTTTCTTCCCCATGAAGTTCCATGATTTATCCTTTAATTGGAAAACCTTAGAATGCAGAGGTTCAAAACCCACAGAGATCAAATATTTTGCATTCCAAAGATCCTGCTTTACATTTAATAAAACACTTCTTGTTCATTGCCAGTTTTGCTCTACAACAGAACAACAGAGGCTTTGTTATACTTTCATCCTGGCTATCTACAAGACCTGGTCTCAGATATGAAGATCTGTGCACCTCTTCTTTCCACTTGGGAAAAAATGCAGACAATTCTATTCATTGCTGAAGTGTTTTCAACTCAAACTCAAACCCAGAGCACAAGATTTCAAACTATCACAACAACAGTCATTTTTAATTCATTCCTATTCAAAACTAGGGTTGTTGGGAAAGAGCCAGTGACTGTTTTCTTGCACAAGGACACAAAGAAAGGACAAACAGGATCTGTACGGACAGTAGTAATCCAAACAAGTGTCAGAAGCTGGGTACTACTTCTGGCCTGCCCTGGATTTGATGCAGCTGTCCTTGTACTCCAGGACAGAGTGAGATTTGCCAGCCCCCGGCTTGCCTGCTGCTGCGTGACACAATGCTGGACCACCCCATACCTCTTGATCCCCAGCAGAAACTATTCTGTGCTTTGCACAGCTCCTGCTTTCTTCTGTTTCATTAAACTAAGGAAGGGTTTGAAGAGCAAAGGGTAGACTGAGCACCACTAGTTGCTCCACAAGAGAAATAAAGAGGCACGGAGCTGAAAGCAGCTTTTATGGCTGCCTCACTGCAGCCTGAATACTACTGCAGCTTTCTCAGTAAGCAGTAGGTGGGACTGTGGGTAGAAACTCAGAAGACGAGGGGTTTTCAAGCCCTGCTGTCCAGTTTTAGCCCCAGCTGGCAACTAGGACCACACAGCTGCTCACTCACTCCCCCCAGTTGGGACGGGGGAGAGAATCGCAAGAGTAAAAGTGAGAAAAAATTCATTGGTTGAGATAAAGACAGTTTAATTAGTAAAGTAAAAGCTGCACACGCAAGCAAAGCAAAATCCATTCACTGCTTCCCATCGGCAGGCAGGTGTTCAGCTATCTCTAAGAAAGCAGGGCTCCATCACAAATAATGGTTACTTGGAAAGACAAACACCATCATTCCAAATGTCCACCCCCTTCCTCCTTCTTCCCCCAGATTTCTATGCTGGGCATCACATCATATGGTCTGGAATATCCCTTTGGTCAGTNGGCATCACATCATATGGTCTGGAATATCCCTTTGGTCAGTTGGGGTCAGCTGTCACGGCTGTGTCTCCTCCCAACTTTTTGTGCACCCCCAGCCTACGCGATGGCAGAGAGGAATGAAGAGCAGAGAAGACCTTGACTGCTTAGCTACAACCAAAGCCTTCAGCGCGCTATCAACACCATTTCCCATCCCAAAACACAGCACCATACTAGCTGCTAGTTAACTTTATCCCAACTGAAACCACGATACCTGTAAAACAGCAGGGACAGCTGGAAAGCAGAGGAATACTACAAAAACATGGAGAAATAGAGGAAAAATTCATTTGGAAGTGGGGGAAGCTCAATTAAGTGGAAGAATGGGGAGGGTAAAGGAGGAGACTGGCTATTTTGGAAGAAAATAACTGCATTAGGAACAGAGTAGTATGATTTACAGGGATGAGAGGGTTATGTAATGAATTGATTTGGAGGATAGCATTAATCAATGAGTTAGTGGTACTACCCAGTTTTAAAATCCTTACTCATGCCAGAGGACAGAGTCAGTTTTTAATGTATAAATTCTTTCACAGTGCCATGCTACATAAGTGATTTATTGGGCAGTTTACTATTGAACAATTAAGCATTACATGACTTCATTATTTTGATTTGAAAATGGAAGACTGAAATCTTCAATTTGGGCTCAATCTCAGGTGATAAAAATCCTAATCTGGGGCCATTACTGCAGCAGCAGCACACAAATGAGAATTATACTGCTGTCCCATTAGTAACCCAATAAAACCTTTCCTCTGGTCTCAAGATTGGGCTGTTTGTTTATATATGTGAGCTCAAATTCTGCAGTTCAGCTTAACTAAAATACTGAAAGGTGATCAGAGCAGCACCATTAGAAAGGAAAAGAAGAAATCCCACACAACCAGAGAAGTATAACAGTACAATAAAAATGCTCTTAAAAGAAAGGAGTTTTGCAGATGTCTGTCTGAGTTCCTCTGAAATTACCACCAAGTCTGCTGATATTTTTATTCCACTAGTAAAACTAGCTAACTAAATAGGGATGTGAATTCCCTGTCCTCTTTTTCCCCAAAGGCAGCAACAAAAGCTGAGGTCCAGGTTCAGAGACAAAGCCCGAAAACATGGTAAGGAAATTAAAAGTCCCTACTAGTGAGCAGGGACCACTCAATTATTATAGCAAAGATACCCCTAGAACTTCCCTAGCAATGTTTCTTACCTATCAACTATTTCTTTATGCCAGGGTCATCCGTGAGAAAGTAGTTAAAATAGCTAAAATCTACGGTAGTCATAGAGACAAGATAGAGTATCAGAAATGGCATTGTAAAACAGATTTTAAAGGGATTTAGAAAAGGATAGGAAGAAAAAGGGGATGCCCTGCATAGACAAGAAAATGCATATGGGTTTCTGGTGCTGCATGATATGAATTTCTCCCAGTATTCAGTTGCAAACATATCCTAGTAAGAGAGCAGCTCAAGTATTTCTTCATTATAACCAGAGCCCTGGGTGTCTCTGTAGTCCCACAGAGTTAACTGAAGCCTTACAAGAAGGAAAAAGATACAGTCTGTTTCAGAGAAGCTAGACGTGAGCCATAGAGACAGGGCTACTTTTGGTAGTTACCATCATAGGTGCAGGAGAAATAACTGAATGCAGACTAGATCATGGAAACAGATCAAATATGGTGATGAAGGCAGGAATTATATGGGAGAACAAATGCAAACATGTTACTCACATTCTCCTACAAAGCAAAACATCATGCAGTTGAAAAAAAACATAGCAGTATTTAAGTATTGCTTATCCAAATAAGCGGTTCCTACTGTTGTTACAAAGAAGGTGTGCAACAGTGAACAAAGACAGCAGGAAGGAGATGGCCAACATAATTGCAATAAGAATGTCCACGTGATAGCCTCTATATTAAGCTGAAATGCACTTTATGAGGACTTTAGGCAGATTGACATGCATGTGGGATTCTGACCCTGACCACCTCAGCGAAAGAATATTTAGTCTTAGATCTTGGTACAATGGTTTTTGAAAAAGTTTTTGAAAAGTACTAATTATCTTGTTTCATTTGAGTGGAAGGGGATGAGTAAACTATGTCTTTCCACTTTTCTTGAACCACACCAGTTAGTACTGTTGCCTAACGTAGGATGTGAGTGTGTGGTGGGAAAAAACAGCCAAAATAAAAATACAAAGAAAAAAGTTATTGTAGACTGGAAATCTCCCCATTCCTAACTTGTAAGACAATTATTCTAGTTTTCCTGAAAATGTAGAGAACTCAGAAGGATTATGATTGTTGCTAGAAATAAATAAAAAGTTTTTCAGCAGTATGGGAATTTAAAGTAAATGGTGCTGTGTCTACGGAGGAGTACAATCAAGATTATATTTTCTTTGTTGTTGATTCCTTTAAAAGGGACGGGAAAAACTTACAAACAAAAACCCCAAGACATAACAACAGAAGACATTACTCAATGAAAACATAAACAATTTCTCTCATATTCTCTTTTGCAGATAGTATGTAGATTTTGGCAGCAATATTTGGTTTTGTAGTTGATAAAAACAAAATTCAGGAGAGAAAAGGGCAAAAATCAATTTGAGAGTTGTGTCCTGAAAATAGATTTTCTCTGTTTGCCTTCTAAATATGGACTTAGGAGAGCACCCCCTGGGAAAAATACTCAGGTGACGAGCCATGAATGACTCACATGCCGGACTACCAAGCTGGCAGACCTCACCATCTAGCTCCCTTCCCAGCAGGGGACTCGCAGCCTTGAGTTAAGTGCCCAGGCTTCCTGCACACCTAAAGAAAGCGTTTGGGGACCGCAGGACGAAATTTGCCAGCACAAGCCTACTAAGGAGAAATATTTGCCAGCCCAAGCCTGCTGAATTGCTTGGAGGTCAGATCAGATGTCTCTGATCACAGAAGAAACTGGGGCGCTCAGCACAGAACCCACATTTGGGCCGTCCCTTCACATTACTAGCAGTGCTAACAGCTTCACTAAAAAAAATGAGCATTTCCAAAAGGTGCATGGATAGATCTGGGGTTTGTCACCCTAATGCTGCAGAGCAGCCACTGTAAGCCTCATGGACCAACATCACTTTGAAAGTCTTGGGCTTCACCACTCTAAAATAAAAGGTTGCCAAGAGGAGAAGGAAACTGACTGAAAGCTCCCCTTGCCTGCTTGAACGTTCAGGTAATGGAAAGTTCTGTTCCGAAACTCATGCTTGGATTTTTTCTTCTTTAACAAATAAGAGTTTAAAAGTTTTACTGGATCAACGCCCAAAGGCAAAAGAGGCTGTGCAAGCATCTTTCCTCTAAACAAAAACTATTTGGTTGCTGACAGAGAGATGGAAGGTGTTTGTGTGGTTTTAAAATGCCTTTCTGTGCCCGATTCAAGAGTTTTAATCAGTTAAACAGTGGAACACATTGTACAAATGTTAAATTCCCCTATCAGGCCGTGTTCCCTTTTTCTATGAAAATGGTTCAAGAATTGTACTTAACGAAACAAACAGGTCTCCAAAAATGTCACAAAATATGCCACAAAATGACCATAACACATTATTTATCCCTTGTCTCTCAAACTAATACCTAGCATTCTCTTGTATGGATTGCATATCAGCAATCAGGTGAAAGATCCAGGACATCCCTGTCTGGATGAAAAGAGTGCTAATGTATATTTTATCAGCAGATGGAATTAGCCATCGTCTATTAGAGTTTCTCTTAAAAAAAATACATACATGCCTATTGCTAATCTGATCTAAAGGAAGGAAAAAGTCCTGTATGTCAGACTGTAGTTTTCCAAGGGCTTTTCCTTTCATAAAACTTTCAGACAGCCACTTCCCAACACGCAGAATGTTACCAAGGAAACCAGGAATGATGGTAAATCACAGCATCTTTTATTTGTCCCAGGCAAAAGCAGTGAAAAACCCATTCAAGCAATATTTCTTTATCTCTTTATTCGGATCTAGGTCCAGCCTTTCTCTTTCCTTCAGGGAATAAATTCAGGAGACGTTTTTACTTTTGTTCGTGTTTCTTTCTAGAGGACCGTAATCCATGAAAGTGCCTCTCCAAACTACAAGAACTAGACTGGGCACTGTGCAATAGCGGTACCCAGGATTACCTTCAATCCACTGTGCACTGCTTGAGTTTGGTTCATCCACACCTGCCAGTCTTAACCAGGCACAAATAAGTTTCAAACCCTGTTAACATTGCAGGATTAGTCTGACACTTGATTCTGACAGATCATAGTCTGTCCTAGCATAACGATCCTGCTGAATGTTGGAGTAGCTCAAATCCCTCCAGTGGGATCTTACTCACACTGAACAAGATTGACAGATCTTTGGCTAAATTACACTAATACATGTCACGAGTGTGGAAGAGCATTTTTGGTTTTATTCTCTGAATCGACTTTAGGTTTGGTTTGACGCTGCTGGGTTTGTCGTTACAATATAAATATGCATTTGAAAAAAATCAACAGGCTTTTAAGCAAACAAGTCAGAAAGCAAAAAATGACATTTTTATTGAAAGATGGGTGAGAATCAGCTTTCAAGGCTCAGCTAAATCACAGTTATGAAAACAGCACAATAAAGCTCAGTGGTAAAAGTTAATCTGTTATGGAGATAAATGCCTAAGGCAATGGTAATAACATGCCCTAACAAACATGCCTGCTCTTCTGAATTTTGTAAAAGTTTGCACTTTAGCAAAAAAAAGACAAAACCAAACCAAACCCTATGGCTTATTGTTGATATTCTTGCATGCATTAAAACTGTCATTTTCCAATCAATATATTCTAAACTCTCTAAATTCTCTGTTTTCTATAAAAGTAGGAATAGCCTACATCCAGTTCTCTGGCAGGGCTCATGATGCACTCTGACACGGATTATTCAACACTGGATTTGAACAACTGATCCTTGCCAAAGCCGCTGCTTGTGCAAAAATGTGTCAGAAGAAATTTGTGCTAGTAGGCTTGATGCTGTGCTGATCTATGCCCTGTCCAGGCAGCTATAACTTATTTTAGTCTGACTAAACATCCAGTCTGATAGCTGAGGATATGACAACTGGACAGGTCTATTTGAAGGTCCTGTGCACTAGGATGGAGTTTCCTCACAAACTGGATGTTAGCATACAAATGCTTAAAGCTGTAGAGGCCTAAATAGAAGGGACCCTGCATGCTAGTTAGAAGAAAGCTTAAAAAAATCCCTCTCCTTCCTTACAGCTTCTGAAAGATGAAGTAAAGGATAAGAAGTCTGTAAAAAGAAAATCACATTTCAGTTTTAAAGGACTGATAATCTAATTGACAGTTTTAAAATCTGCTAAAACTTCATAGCAATCTTTCTCTGAAGTGAATCTATTAAAAAATTGAAATTTGAGATGAAATTGGAAAACGAGCTTTTCATATCAATGAAATAAAGCTGATTTGTTGAATTTGTATCACTTGAAAAAAAATCAGTTCCCCTGTTAGGTCTTAAAAGAAAAGGCAAATGAAAGAGAAAACCCAGCTCTATAAATCCTGTTAGAAGATAAAAACATGCAAATCTACTCCTTTCCTTTTCTGAATTAAGTACCACAGCAACATTATTCTTGGTGTCACAAGGTGGTGCTCTTCCTTTCAATGAATCTGTTTCACCTTAAAAACAACCTCATTAATTTAGAGAGAAAAGCATGTTTTGAGACTTATACACATGCACTGTCACTGAAAATGAGAAGCATCTCAGCTACAGTAATTTTTGGCAAAAAGATGTACAAAAGCCAATTTTCTTTATAGGTGACGAGCATGATAACTTCCAAACATGACAACCTGGACATGCTATTGCAAACTCTTTTATAGTCTTAAGAACCCTGAGTTAGTTAAGTGTTTAAAACTCATAGTTGTATGGTTGGTTTGCAGGTAGTTCAACTTACCTAAAACTTTCAACCCTTTACAAGTAATGTTCTAATGATTTAAGCACCAAATGTATTCATACAATCAATAGTGCCATCTCTGTGTTGTTTATTTTATACTAAATCTGTTTTATTCTGTGCTCCTTCTACCTGTTCCACTTTTGATACACCAAAGATTTTTGCACTGAACATGCATAATTGTATTCACAGGTACCAAGGAAGAGTTAGAGGGTCTGACAGCTAGGTGGAAAGAGTTTTGATTTTTGGTACCCACTAATGTATTTGGAACTTGGGGGTATTAATTTTGCCTAGTTAATCCTGCAAAAATGACTAGCAGCACAGAAGATGACTGTCTTCATCTCCTGATTTATCAGTTCCTTGAGATCAACGGGATACATCTCCAGAACATCTTCTTTCCAACTGTCAATAAACTCATAAAGCTAATACTGCATCACTACTCACAGCCTGGTGGTTTCTTCAGATTCGTAATTCCAGAGAAAGTTCCACAGCTGCAGAAACACATAATGCCTGGGGCACTAATCATTGTCATAGGATCATTCGGGTTGGAAGGGACCTCACCACATAATCTAGCATTTAGCCAAGAGACTAATGATTACCAAACCTCTGAACTAAAACTAACACAACAGAGAAAGGCAATGCTTGCCTTATATCAGTAAGTTATAAAGCCACAGAAATAGCATAATACATTGAAATTAAAATATAACATTAATGTATTAATGGCAAAACGTGAAAACTAGGCCAATACAACAAGAAGCCAACAGACATAAAGCACTGACAAAAGCCAGGGACATGATAAAAAAGCAGGGTACCTCAGGTAGGAGATATAGCAAGAGATGGCACTTAGTGGAAGGCTGCATATAGTGGGCAGGAAGACAGTGGTGCTGAGGGAGGACAGATAAGTTGAAGTCTTCCATTGCCTACCTACACTTGAATTTTTCACTGCTGCTCTAAGCCCCCCAAGCAGTCATATATATCAGAAAAGCATGAAAACAACCTTCTCCCTAATCTGATGCTGAATTAAATATAAATTCAGGTTTTGGAGGTACCAAGCATCTCAGAGGAAATGTTCAGGGCTTTAAAAAGCCCTGAGTCCTCAGAGAGGACTAGTTCCCAAATATTTCATCTCTTAGAAAATCCCCAGTTTCTTTACTGCTTCTTGGATATGAAGTGCGTTGTGCCTATTTATTTCCTCCCTCACGTCTCAATTCCTCCCATGCTACAGAGGATCTCCCAGCTAACAAGGAGCACCCACCATATAGATCACCACGCTGGCATGTCCAAATGCCTCCTGATTTGCCACTGACATCTATGATACTGTTACGTGTCAACAATGCAAACATGTCTAGCACATTTGAAAACTGAAAGCGGAGGACAGTGCGAAACAAATGGAAAATAACAATAACAACAACATACCTAGTAGAAAGTAGCAAATGCAGTGATTCTGCTGAGGAAGTTCACATTTAGTTTATTAAAACCTTTCTGCTTTTTCTTATACAGGGGAGCT
This sequence comes from Rynchops niger, assembly GCA_013400035.1. Taxonomy (NCBI): domain Eukaryota; kingdom Metazoa; phylum Chordata; class Aves; order Charadriiformes; family Laridae; genus Rynchops; species Rynchops niger. Next base: position 22,681 of record VXBH01000289.1, read on the forward strand.
GCTGTGGAATTCCCAGTGTGCTGCACCAGAGCTCTGTGGCAGCCGGGGTTCTACTGCAGAAGACAAGCTTGCCTAGCTGTTCCGATGGCTTGAGACCTGCTCTTTAGCAAGGCAACATCAACGGAAGCTCTTACTGCCCAACGCAGCTCTTGCTGCCCAACGCGGCTCTTACCATCTGGGGAAGCCATTATTCTGAAAAGTCCACTTCCTAGCCCTTACATTCAATTAGAAACAAATTTTGCTTCTGTGGAAAGCTCTTTCCCCGTAGAACCGATTTACTACTGCATTATCAGGTATGTCTGCAGAATTTAGGAGGGTCCAGCATGGGCATGACAGCCTGCTGCCATCCTGAGTGAAAAACCTGTGACTCTACAATTTTAACACCTTGAGAGGAAGCACTACACGTGAAGCCTGTGGCTCACTAAATGCCAAATTGGACTATGCCACCGTACCTGTGAGGCTGACGTGGACCATGCAATCCATCTGCGGTCATCACTGGCGTTAGAATAGTGGTGCAGTAGTAATCCAGACAGGAACCCCAGGAACAGATGTTTCTCTATATGTCTACCAAACACCTCCAGGAAAGCAACATTTGATGCTTAAAAATTACTAAAAGAAGGGATGGTTTTCTCCCAACCTCTCACTTTTTCAAAGTATTAAAAAAAAAATAAAAGTCCTCCGATAAGTCACTACATTTCAGTTTCAAAACCCCTGAGAAATTCAGGTCCGTGATTTGGCATCTCTGAAAATCCCTTGCAAAGGCAAAATGCATTAGCAGCCACCACTCCTAGGGACAGGTTCCTCTTGATATGCATCCATTCTGCCACTGTGGTTGGCTTCAACCAACAGCGTGTGTCTAGGGTTGGCAAGACTGAAAAGGGCATTTTGAAAGAATGAATGCATGGAGGACTTTCCTGAAGTCTGGGATCTTTCGCCCTTCAACAAACAATGAAGCAACAGGGATATTGACACAGCTGCCTGAGCAAAGGACAGGAGCCACTGCTGCCAATATAGTTTCCCCTCCGGAGGCAGGTAGAGGAAGAACTGCATTGGACATAATTAGTTTTGCAGTGGAAAACAAATCAATTGAAAAAGCAAGTTTTCAATCCTCTAACACAATAACAGGAAGCATAACATTGATTTTGGTTTGAGGTGGATTGGTCTCTGCCACGTGGTATGTGTGGGGCTTGCTTTGTTTTATTTATTTTTTCCTGTCCAGAAGGTGACAACTTCAAATGATTTAAGGCTCTTTACTAAGGCCTTCCTCTGTACCTGCTAAAGGCGGACCTCCAAAACTCTAGAGCTGGATTTAACCATCAAACTCTCAGAGACTGTGGCCCTGAGTCCACAAAGAAATATAACAAGGATCCCACATTCCTCTTGAGGTATGACATCCCTTAGTACAGCAGTCAAATCTCCTTAAACAATCGTTCAAACAGGAAGGTAGCTAGCTCCTGCAAAAACTCCTCTCCATCCTTTCAAGCAGCTGAAACATGAACGCTTAAGCTTTTTTAATAAACTTGGTCAACCTCATATCCCAGAAGGCTGAAAGATTCAGTCTTTTTGACCAGAGAGGAAAGCAATCATGAACTACAGAGGAGCTTAATTCTGGGCCCATATTTGGCAATGACTTGGTTCATGTATCTTGGAACTGCTCTGGATGGCATTCTTATGCGAAAAAGCATCTGAAGAAACATCCAGCACCAGCCTTTCTGAAAGTTTCTCTCAGCAGCAATACAATGAGAGTCATATGTTGCCACATGACTTCACATCTCCTCTTGCACTCTCCCTGTCTTACTGCTCTTCAACTACCTTCACCCCATGGCAAGGTCAGGCACATTCACCCCATCTGATACCTCGTTCTTGCTGTAAGTCTGTATCAATATTTTGGGAGATTTAATCAGAAGAGGAAGCACAGAGCAGGAGAGATCAATAATTGATTATGCAGTTTCTTCCTTCCTCCAAGCAAATGATTCACATCCACCATAGCAGTTTAGTGATTTCCACCAAGGTCCTATGGATCTCCAGCCTAAATTTCTACTATCTGAGAGGCTGGATAGTAGAGGAATTGGTGACAAGCAGTGATCAAATGTATTCATTTTATCACTTTTAATTAAATAAAATAAAGAAGCAAACATCAGATGTAACCACAAACAGAGGGTAATTACATCTCAAATAAGCAATTGAGCTGTTTCAGAAAAAAATAACCTTACAATGAGTAAGAGAGTTCTAGAGTTTGTCTAGAACATAAGACTAGACACTATAGAATAAATATTACAGACCACTATTAAAAGATCATTTGAAGGAACTGATGAGACTGATCATTTTGACAGAGCACCAGAGTACAAGACTGTGAAAGAAGCACACAGTAACACCATGGCATTAAATCATCAGCAACAAAAATCAAAACAAAAACCACCATGCAGCATGAATCAAAATGCAGAATTTAAAAAAAAAAAATCACAATTAACTCTCCAATAGGAAAGCATACCTGGAATTAGCCTGTTATTTAATGCATACTATAAACTACGTGAGGGAACAGAGATCCTTTCAGGTTGATGTCAAGCCTCAATCCAGAAGGCAAGGAGCAGCAGCCTCCCTTGCTGCTGATCATCTTCCACTGTACAAGGACATTGCTCAGGAGCAGCACCCCACCACCGAAGCAAATGCAGAAAATGAATGCTGAAGAAATAATCTTGTCTAAATATGTGAACCCCTGCAGTGCTACTAGACACTTGGAATCTTCACTGTTCCTGAAGGGTCACAAAGGCAACGTTTATTCCCAGAGTCTGTTTATCCTTTTAACACCCAGAAAAGTCTCATGTGCTTTCACCTCCAGTGCCTGTCCTGACTTTATTCCCTGGCTTAGCTGGATCCCAGATTTATTCCTCTGCACAGCCCTGCTGAAGGAAAAGCAGCCAGCTGTGGCTTCCTGCAGGATTCTCCCATTTGCTAATGAGAAGACAGGCCAAGTTACAACTCCCTTTTTGTCACAGGACTGCTGAAAAACAGGTACCTATTTATATCATACAGTTTCTCAAGTGACCTATCACAACTCTTGCCATCCCATACCTCTACTTGAATTTATCAAAGTCCAGGCACCTCCTAATTTATAAAGCAGACATGCTTCATATATCACAATATATGAACTGTATTGAGCTGTCCATGTATTTATATGTGTTCTATAATAATAAAACCAGTGTAAATACACTTTTGTGGATTGTTTCCTGTCAGCTACACACTCCTAGAAAGTTAGCAACAGACCTATGAATGACTGTCTTATGTGCACTACACACCAGGGGCAGCACCTGCTGACTTCTCACAGGAATTGTGCTCACAACAGCTCCCTCTTCATTTAAAAAACTCATGCTGATTCTCTCAGATGAGTAGGCAGCGTGACAGACAAAATTTGTACAAAAAGGTTCTCAGTGACTTGGGTTTTGAAAGCTAAGAGTAATACCTTGAACATGACTTGCATTAAACCTCATCTACATGCAAAACATTAACAAAAAGAAAGAAATCCAGAATATCTGTTCTGTGGGAGATTCCAGTACCTATTTTTATCCTGCATCACACTGATTTCTGTATATTCCACTTGGACTTCATCTACTTATTTCCTAGTATTTTCACAGACTAGAAATTAAGCTAATAAATGTTTTGCTTTAACATTTTTGATGAAAACAACCAAGCATATTAACATTCCTCTATCAAAATACTTCATCTAGCTATAGAGTAGACTCCAATCCTTTATCTAATGATCAACATTAAGCTTTATTTTTCCACAGTGGCAGAGTGCTTCCTGGGAGTTGTAATTCCTAAGTATTGTAGTCCCCAATACGCCATATAAGCCAGACTCCTCAATCACAGTCCTCTTATCATGATGCATTTGCATTTATTTAACTGTAATGAAGAGCAGTAATGTTGACTCAGTTCACTCAGGAAATCTGCCCTGCACTATGGCAAAGTAGTCTGGAGTCCCAGAGGAAACCCACTGCTAAAGTGCCTAAAGTGCCTTACCCCCATTCCACTCTGAACATCTTGGTGAAAAAAAAAAAAA